>JAULAV010002969.1:0-25000 GCA_030789695.1 Scilla litardierei | reverse complement strand
ATCGACAGTTTCGAGCAACTCACCCAGTTATTCTGCAAACAGTTCATGGCGGGGAGGCTGATCAAACCAGGTGCTGAACATCTGTTCAACATAGTGCAAGGCCCGACCGAGCCACTACGACAGTTCATGCGCCGCTTCAATGCGGAAAGGCTAAACGTGAACAACCCACCCGACCTGGTGGTCCAGACGGCTCTTAAGAAAGGGCTTCGCCACAGGGGCCTCAAGAAGTCCCTACACACCGACCCCCCGAAGGACCTCCCCGGGATCATGGCAAGGGCCGAACGCTTCATGCTGACTGAGGAGGCCTTGGCCGAGGATGCAGGAAAAACCGCTCGAGGGACCAAGCGTGGCGACGGCGGACGAGCTAGCCCCGAAGGGTACCGGACCGAGAAGAGGCAGAGGAACAGGCAGCGGGGAGAAAGCACGAGGGATACCACCCCAGACGCCATTCTTGCCCAAGTACAGAAGGAAGAACGAGCTGATCGCCCTCCACCGAAGGCTAAAAGAGGCGGGAAGAACCGGGAGAAGTACTGTAAGTACCATAAGGACGATGGCCATGACACGGAAGATTGCTGGCATCTGAAGAAAGACATTGAGAAGCTGATGAGCCGAGGGCACGCCAGGAATCAGGCCGACGAGCCGGCCTACGGAGAAGGGACCTCCACGCAGCCAGACAAGGGGAAGAAGATCAACACCCTCCAAGGCCCCCTCCGCATCATAGAGTAAGCAGGCAACATCTCTCCCCCTAGTGGCAGCCTAGTATGAGGGAGTTATCTAGTATTACATCCCTCTGCTTAAGCTTCATTTCCTTTTTTCCGTTTCCTCCAAATGTACCGGTCCGACAGGGCTCATGAGAGTACAAACGCATTCTTTTTATTGTCTTTACTTAAAATCCCTACGGAGTTGACATGTCGCCAATAAAGGCCGGGGACCACTGCCTCACTGGAGGAGGAAGAGGAGCTTTGCCCTCGCCGACCGTCTCCGGCACTCATGAGTCTGGGGGCAATTCCCCCAGCAGGCACGGACGCCGACCGGTCCTAAGCCGAGGAGCTCTGCCCTCGCCGATCGACCCCTGTGCTCATAAGTCGGGGGGCAATCCCCCCAGCAGACGCGGATGCTGACCGGTCCTAAGCCGAGGAACTTTGCCCTCGCCGACCGACTCCAGTGCTCATAAGTCTGGGGGCAATTCCCCCAGCAGGCACGGACGCCGACCGGTCCTAAGTCGAGGAGCTTTGCCCTCACCTACCGACTCCAGAGCTCATAAGTCTGGGGACGATTCCCCCAGCAGGCACGAACGCCAACCGGTCCTAAGCCGAGGAGCTTTGCATTCGCCGACCGAATCTAGCGCTCATAAGTCTGGGGGCAATTCCCCCAGCAGGCACGGACGCCGACCGGTCCTAAGCCGAGGAGCTCTGCCCTCGCTGACCGACCCCTGCGCTCATAAGTCGGGGGAGAATCCCCAACGCCAGTTTCGTCCATTCCCAAGCCAAGAACAAGGCGACAACGCAAAGCACACAAGAAATCCAAGTAAGTCGATTTCGTTTATAATAGTTAACCCGAGTACAAAAATGCGTCTTATTTACAGGGGATCAAGGCGAAGGGAGCACCCTACAAACAATCTACTCACGACAAATGACAGAGTTCATCACCAACAAAAGCTAGATCGACACCGACAAAGCAAAATTGGTTGACAAAAGACCCAGAGAAGGTGACCCAAGCTAACGGCCATGCAACCAGCAATTGTTGGCCGCGGGGCTGAGGGAGATGGCCAGGGATCCATTTCAAGTAGACTGGTCCAAAGCGAAGCGGATGCTTAAAAATTTTGGGGATAAGGCCAGGAGGGACGGCTTAGGGGGCCCGGGCTCGAGAGGACACATCCTCGGGCACTTCGCCCTGCTCGGAGCGAGGGGACTCGGCTGGCGGAGGGACTTCCCGAACGCGCTCCGCACAGTCCCGGAAGGAAGACTGGACGACTTCGACGATCCGGGGGGCGATGATGTCTACATACTTACCGAAGGCCTCCCAGAGAACCTCGAAGATCTTCTTCCCCAGGGTCTCGACGACGCCTTTCTCCACCTCCTCCGCGAGCCGCGCCACCTGGCGCCGATCAGACAACTCCCTCTGAAGTTCCTCCCTCTCCAGGCGTAACGACTCCGCCGCTTCCTCAGCTGACTGACGAGCATCCCCCAGCTTTCCCTCGAGGTCACCCACTTGTCCCTCCAACGCAGCCACACGGAGGGTGAGGCGCCGAGACTCCATCTGGGCCTCCATCATGGCCACCTCGGCCACCCCGGCCCGCTCCTGAGCCCTCATGGAGGACTCCTCCAGCTCCCTCAAGCGGACGGCTCGACACTGCAACTCCACAGCGAGCGCTGAACCATGAAAAGACGAGACATGGGCTAAGAAGAGGATAAAGAGAAAGAGAGGATAGCAAGATAACCGAACCTGTTGAAGGATCCAGACCAAGGAATCCGACATCTTGTCGGCCGGGATCTTCTTGAGGAGGCTGCGGTCCCGGGGAGGGACGGAGACCTCGGCAACCTGCTGGGCCACGGCTCAGTCAGCAAACATCGAACTCCCAGGGACGACGATCGAAGCCAAGTCGCTCGCCAACAAGGCCCCGACCCCTGGTGATACGGGCGAAGACGCTGCGAGGGGGGTGGCTGGCAAAGCTATCGAAGGATCCTCGGCGGTCGCTACGGGAAGCGCCGAACCTGCCGGACCGGAGGGATCCACGTCCTCCTTCCTCTTCTTTCCACCGTGGGGCTCCGAAGGCGCCGGAGGGGAACGCTTCCGCCTCGCACCGTCCTCGCCCCCCGGAAGGGGATCGCCAGAAGAAGAGGCGGGAGGCACGGCCACCACCTTACCCACGGAAGGCTCGGCTCGGCGCACTTCCTCCTCGACGGTCCTCCGAGGCGCCCTTCCCGAGGTACTACCTCGGCTCCGAGCGGCTCCACGACGGATCAGCTCGTCGACGTCACGGACGAATTCGTGGCCGGCCATCCCTGCAAAGGAGACCGAAATCAGGATGAGTCATAGGGCGATCCGGGGATGAAAAAAACGACCTACCCGGAGACCACAAGACGGCCTTCAGGAGTAGATCATCCAGCAAGACCAGATGGACTTCATTTCCAAAGGAAGAGCCAACAGAAGCGCAGCGGCTGCCCGGTCGGCATCTGAGAGAACTAACGACGGGCGAGGATGGACAGAACTGCCCCAGCTTGTTAGAATCTGGGCCTCACCCAAGAAGACCACGAAAAAATAATCCAAGTTCCAATCCCCTGACCAACGGGGTAACCCGATCAGGCATTCCCTCCTCGAACGAGCTCGGAGTAGCAGCCATGACCCTGGACCAACCGTCTGGACCTGGTAAAAGTGGAAGAGAAGTGGAAGAGTCGGCTCCAGACCACGGGTATAGCAGAGCGTTACGAAGCCCGTAAGTACCGCGATCGAACACGGGGCGAACTGACACAGGGACACTGTGAAATGTTCCATGACCTGGATGAAGAAGGGATGGAGCAGGAAGCGAAGACCTAGGCGGAACATCTCGACGTAGACGCCGACCTCATTGCCCCTCGGAAGGCAAACCCGCTCGTCGATAAAAGGAACCCGAACCCCGTATGGGAAGCAGAGATACCTTTCCTGGATCTCCGCGGCCACCGAAGGAGGGGTCCTCGACGGCGTACGGAGGACAACCGGGGGCACATTAAGCCGTACGGCAGCCGACGCCACGTCATCACGGGCGTAGTCTGGAAAAAGTTTCTCCTTCCCCTTATCCTGAAGAGAACGACTCCCGGCCGGGGAACCTGATCCCCCTAGCCGGGGCCCACCCCGCCTGGACTCCGAAGGATCCCTTGCCCTTTGACCAGAACCGCCTATCCTAAGGGCAGCCATAAGGTGAAAGCGAGAGAGGAATTAACTTTTTCCGACTAGTCTGGAGAAGGCAAGGAAGCGAAGGCGACAGGAAACTCCGAGTTGTGGAAAGCTTTGAATACCGGGAGAAGCAAGAGAGAAGTGGAGATCAACGCGGCTGAGGATATTATATACCGGGCGCAAGGGTGAATTCGAAGCGGCTGACAAGAACGCGCGGCGGGCTTCGAATAACTGGCGGCGTTTCGAAACCAGCGCCAGTCGAAGTCCAATCGATCCGCCTCATCATGACCCGCATTTATGGCCTCGTCTCGATTGAAGCGCCGCTCGGAATCCCAGGAGACGCGACGGGCGATCTGAGCGAGCCGAGGCTGATCGACCCCACCAATGGCGGCTCACGAACCCTTCGGCTTCTCGAACTCAAGGCGACTCCGCGAGCGGCGCGGATAGGCTTGCCGCTACACGTGGCAGCATCCGAAGGCCGGCGGCGCTTCGGGACCCGCGCCTTAAAACTATCGAACGGGCCAACTAATGATGACGACTAATAAATGAGTCGGCATCGACTGGCGAGCTCGTCAAAAACGGCAGAGGTCACATCGGCCGAGCCGAACCGGCCGAGGCCGATCAACCCGACCGATGGGGGCAATTGTTACGCCTATTTGACCGAGACCCATAAAGCACGAGCCCAAGAGCCCGACTACTGGCCAAAAGCCCATCGGCGTCCTCAAAGCCCATTCGACAAAGGCCCTACAAGGGACCTTCTCGAACGTCGATCCGACCCGGCCCCAATAACCCGTTGGTCGCTCGCCCACTCCTGCGAAAACCACTCCCCCGGACGCGCGACCACTAAATAGCGATAATGGGGAGGTGCTGGCATGGCGGAGAGAGCGGCGGTGAGGGGGAACTGATGGGGCATGATCAATGGCGGGCGTGGGACGTGGGCCGGAGGCAATCAAGAGGGAGCTCTATAAAAGGGCCAGGAAGACGACGAAGAAAGGGACCGCATCTCAGGTAACAAAACCTAAGGTACTCCATCAACGACCTCGTTCCCCCAATTTATCTCCTTCCTCCCCCGCTCGCGCCGAGAGACGCCGTTACGATCTCCTCACGAGTCGGACCGTCTCCGCCGGGCCTCCCTTCTCAGATCTCTATCTGACTTAGGCATCGGAGGGGATTTGGCCGGAACCAAGGTCCGGCCCCCCTAACGAGCGTTCTCGTCTGCGCAGGTGGACAACAGATCAACGGGCCGAGGCTACCCCTCGCCCCTCTCCGACCACTCGATCAACCGGACAGTGAGGCTTCCCCTCACCGTCAGCCTGCCGTGGCCGAGCACGTCCTACCGAGGCCGAGCGTCCTAATCGGGTCCGAGACTCTCCCTCGCCACCCGTCGGCCGTGCATCTACCCGGGCGACTGAGGCTACCCCTCGTCCCCCTACCAGCCGAGGCCGAGCACACCCGTCCGAGGCCGAGCGTCTCAACCAGGGCCGAGGCTTCCCCTCGCCCCTTCTGCACCGATTCGAAGCCCCCGAGGGACCCAAAGCGGGCCCCTTGACCACGTTGACCGGGCTCTCCACGGTCAACGCTTTGTAGTGAGAAAACACTCTGAAACAGGTAGAAATATTGCTAGAATTGCTATTAGGGTTAGATTGGGATCGATTTACTATGGATAGCTAGTAGTTCATATCGATTGGTATTTGCAAGAGATTGGATCCCAATTCGATAGGAAACCCTAGAAATCCGAATTGGGTTGAAACTTAGTTTCCGTAGTATCGGTTTGTAAGAGATTGGACCGATACTAGGGTTCTCGGTAGCAATTCTATGCCGATACCCGTTTGCAAGAGATTGGACGGGTAAGAACTATCCCAACCTAGGTCGTGGCCCGAGTTTGCACGAGAGTGGGCTCGGGGCGCGATTGAACGATGATGTTGATCCTAATGCTAGCTTGCCTAGGCTAGGGTTTGAAAGAGATTGGACCCAACCTAGGATAGCTATAGACCGGCAACAGCGCGAGAGCGTGAGCTAGGTTTTACATTCAGTTGCAATTAGTTCATCCGAAATTCTACCCTAGCAATTTTGATACCAATGAATCACATTGACGAGATACGGTGAGTAGCGGGGATTCCCCGTTCCCTAGGCGTCCTTTATTTGATTTGATATCTCCGTACTTTGTCTGACGATTGTGACAGGATCGCCAAAGGCAAATTTCTCTCTTTTCTGTTTTTAATAACCAGGTTGTTCGGAGCAAGCACTTTCATTCGTCCTCCCTGTGTTCGATAACCCGCTCGTCGCTACACCGTGCGCTTGCGGTAAAACTACACGGTCGCACTTTTGGGTTACATTCCGAAGCGATCAAGTACGACGGGCGTATTTCATATACACCGAACATGATCGAGCAAAATTGAAAATCTTGAGGGAGTCGAGCTTACGGCTTTAAACACGCTCTTATCAGGTGGCAACCCGAATTTTCTTTCTTTTAATTTTATTTCTTTCTTTTTATTCTTCTTTCTATTCAAACACAAAAATAAAAACGTATTTTTATTCCTTAGAAAATCATAAAATATTAAAATATTAAAATTTTTGATGTGTTCTTCCTCGTATAGGTGAGAAATAGAGAGAGTGTGCAAAACGATGGAAACGAGGAGAAGGAACAAAGAGGAGCAGAATAGAAGAGCCATACATAGCTTGGAGAGCAAGAGGAGGCTACTCGACCAAGCGGCTATCCTGCTTGGTCGAGCTATAGTCAGCTGAGGAAAAGGGGAAAAGGATCACACTGTTTCTAATTCAACTCGATCGAGTAGCTACCCTACTCGATCGAGCTACAGTCGGAGCTCAAAAATGCTGAAAAGATCGCTATGTTCTAATTCGACTCGACCGAGAAGCTACCCTACTAGGTCGAGCTACAGTCGGTGCAAAATGAGCTGAAATCACTACTCTATTTTTAATTCAGCTCGATCGAGCTGAGTAAGCAGCTTGGTTGAGTAGCTGGGCGCAGCTTGGGGATGCAAATTCCAAATTTTTCTATCTTTTGAGATCGATCGAGCAGTCTGTGCTGCTTGATCGAGTAGCGATTATTAGAAAGGGGCCCACACACTTAAACCGATTCAAACTCGGGCTAAATAAAACCAAACCCGAGCCCCCTAATTTCCCCTAAACTTGAAATCATCCCAGGGCCCGAGCATCTTAGCCCTAACCCCTAACCCTCCGCTCATTCCAATCGCTCCTGTCGGATCTCCGCTACCGCCACCCGAGCGCCGTCGCATCCTTCAGCTCAGTCAGACCTTTAGCCCCAATCTCCACCTCCTTTCATCCCCACTCTCTCTCCAAATCCCTCTCTCTCCATTTCTCCCAATTTGAACCCTAAATTTTAATTTTTCCTATTTTAGGTTCCTAAACCAAAATTAATTCTACTACCCGCCTCTAATACTATCTTACTACTCTATTGCAGGTACATTTGGAGCGTCGCGAGGAGATGCCCAGTTTGGGATAGCTTGGGGGAATATTTGTTCGAGGCGTCGTGTGTACTCTCGCATCCGCTTTCGCCACGACTCACAGAAATCGGTATACTCTTTCCATTCTCATTTTATATTGTCATATCACATGTTTGGGTCACTTAGCACCACCCATATGATGCCTTCGAGACTTCAACCTAGGAAGCCCCCGGCCAAGAAGATGAAGACCGTTGTGCCCGATCCCTCCTCTTCTAGGCCTGTACACCGCCGACGCCGAGCCTATTCTCCCGATGAGCATTTGGACCTCACCACGTCCTCGCCCACATCCTCACGCTTACCATCCCCCACACCTATAGCACTCGAGGCCCCACCCACCACAGCCACTCCAATTCCCATAACATGTCCCCCTCCTCCACTGCCTCCACAGGGATGCCACTCACCGACGATTCGAGATCATATCGCATCGCCCCATCATCCCCACCCGCTTCGCATCCATCACCGCCTTTACAAGCCTGGTCATCCTTCAGGGTGTCAAGCGAATCTATCAGACCATAGGCTGGGACCACCTCCTAACGATGCACACACGTACATACACTCGCCTCACCTATGAGGCGATGAGTTCTATTGTCATGGAGGGGCCATTTTCGGCTACTAGATCATAACCTTGTCGTCACATACGCCATGATCCATGCCTACTTCAATTTCCCTCCTATCCACGACCCAGACCGGGCCTACTCTCCTGACATTGAGTATGGCTCATTTGATGCCGAGGAGTTCTGGCATCGGATATCAGGTCTTCGGCGGCTTCAGCCCTAGTAGGTCGAAGTCATCCTCCATTATCCATCCCTAACTACGATACGCCCAGCGCCACATCGCCACCATCGTCATTTCCAGACCTGAGGTCGGGGCCCTTTCCATACCAGAGCTTGCACACCTTATGGGGATGACCCGCGCCATTAGACGGTGGCCCGACGGCTCACTCTGCCCATTCTTACTGTCCAACACAGCCCGCTGGCTGTTCCACCGCCTTCTTCTCCATGCATTCACAGCCATTGAGATCTGTTGCGGTGGTTTCTTTACCATTTTGCCTTGATGCTCGGCCTTTCTCTTCCAGCCAATCTAGTGGTAGCACCCATGAGTACCAGACTTGACACAGATGTGCTTGCTTGCATGCACATCATCAGGCACCATAGTTAGCACCAGTGGATTTGTCTTCTAGGCACATGCTACGAGCATCACATGTATCTACACCGTCCCGATCATACACTGATAGAGTCAGTCGTGCTTGACTGGCTCCTTCTTGGCTTTCACCCCATACCAGCCTTCTATGTATTTGAGCCTGCTACCCAGCCTGCTGCCCAGCCTGCCGTCAAGGATGGCAATGAGGAATGGGGGCGTTGTTCTGATGATGAGACTGCCATTACTTCCATTGCTTCCACCACCACCACCACACCACTGGTGAGCACTTCTATCCTTACTTTTGTCAATGCCACCACCATCACTACCGTAGTGACTTTCGGGGCTGTCCACACCTCTACCCTGAGGTCACCGCCACACTTTCTTCCATGCCCAGACCTGAGGGCACGTATGTTTCTGTTGCTCCTGTGCCTACCACCTCACCCATTTTGGAACATGTCCCCACCCATTCGGTCACTGCCAGCACACTCTCTGTAGCTGTAAACCCCATTCCTTTCGATCACATCATTTCGGAGTCCACAACTACTCTTCTTGGCATGACTGCGGTATTCACTAATAGCGTCGTGGTTTCTATCCATACTTCTGTTTCCACGAAGATTCCTGTTTCTGAGGTCGCTGCTTCGACCTCCGCACCTGATCTCATATCGATTCATATCCCATCCTCTGCCGAGATCCCCCCTAGGCCACCCTCTCCCGAGTTTTCTTTCAAACCCCGTGCAGCACATGCACGAGGCCATGTTGAGAGAGATCCACCTAGGGGCGCACATCCACCACTTGATTCTTGCCTCACTGATGCACGCTTGTCAATGGTGGAGGACGAGGTTGCTAGTTTGAGGCGTGACTTTCCCACCCTCACCCACTCGGTCGCCACCCACCGCGAGTCAGTGAGCCGGGCCATTTGGGACATTCTAGATGTTTTGAGGATACAGCGTGCACCGCCTATTATACTCGCACCTGCTCCTCCAGTCACAGCTGCACCCGCTCCTTCGGTCACACTTGTTGAGTATTGATTCCCCTGATTTGGTTTTCATGATGAACAAACATAAATATTGTGTACTAATTCTCTTTGAGCATAGTTATGGAGATCGTCATCAAATTACTTTGTAGATCTCAAGCGTCGTCCCAAGAATTCTTTAGAGCGTGTGATCGTTGTGCCTGAAGCTTCGTTGAAGCTCAAGGAGTTATTAATGAAGTCAAGGGATTTAGAATCATCGTGTTGAAGCTTTAAAGATGGTTTGTCGTCTCTGTTTATATTTTCTTCTAGCTTCGTTTCTTAGATTGTTAAGCCTTGAGTCTTACTTGCCTAAGTTATCCTCATGTCTATCTTATCTTATCTTATCTCTAGGATTGCCTTAGAAGCTATTAGGAAGGGTTCCTTATCTTATCGCGTCTTTTCATGGCTTTCTGTGCATCTTAGTTGGTTCAAGTAGAAGAACCAATCGACTAGATGACAATCTAATGGGTTGGAAATTCTTCTTGAACCGACTAGTTGTCTTTGTGTATTTCAGCCTATTTACTATTGACCATCTAGTCGGTCCAAAAAGGTTCACCGACCGACTAGTCTTCAAACTAGTCGGTTGATGTTTCTTCTTAGACCGATTAGTTTTCCCCTTTTATTTCACTCATTTCTCTGTCAACCATCTAGGCGGTCCAAGAAGGTTCACCGACCGACTAGTTCTCAAACTAATCGGTCAGTGATCCTTCTTAGACCGATTAAGCTGCTTTAATTTTCCAGCTGTTGGGGTGTAACGGTCTGTTTTCATTGTACGTTTTACGTGCACGTAGTTTTGATCGTGCACGTATTTATTTTAGACACTGGTTGTTTGTGAACACTTTAGTGTGATATGTCATTGTGATCGTCTCTGAGAGTATTAAATTGTGGCACAAAGTTGGAACGACATATGGTTGTTCTCCCACGATTTGATCCTATTCAAAGAGACGTTGTGATTTTCACTTTTGACGTGAGACGTTTCTATTTTTAGTTTCGTCCCTCGACGTTGAAATTACGAACCGTCTTCTTAGTTTTCTTCCCCTCGTCGTCCCGATCACCCCAATATTTATTTCACAATTTTTGGATTTCATTTGACCTATTTTACATTTTTGGCCAAGCTTAAAATATTTTTAAATTCTAAGTTTTAAAGTATTTTCGACCCATTATAATTTATATTAGATTATAACTCTTCAAAATATTTTTGACCCAAATCCTAGCCCCTTGGCCGCACCCCTATAGCTAGAGATATAGTGTGGGTGATATTTTGGTTTTAAAATTGATTAAAAAGCAATTTTAATTCAAATTAAACCCTAGACTTGGTCAAACCCATCTACACTATATGTAGGAGGCTTAGGAAACCCATTTCCCTCAAGAAATCAACCCTAGCCGTCACAAAACCCCCCAAACTTTCGCATCTAAACTTGCGACGTTCGTCACAACCGCAGCTTACAGCCGCCCCGCACCGACCGAGAGAATCCCCCGCTTTCCCTCGGTCTGATCGAGGCCCCGCCCCGCACTACTGCTCCGCACCACACCAAGCACCCTCGCTTCGTTGTAACGCCCGTTCCCGCTACGACCGAGAACATCTCTCGACTGCCCGAGAGATTTCCCCACCTCCGCATCCGCTCCGCAACATTGCAACTGCAATGTTGCAACCTCGCACCGACCGACGCTCCCACCCGGTCTGACCGAAGCGCTCCCCCGCATCGCCCGCTCCCCCGCTCCGTTGCAACCCCCGCAGCGCTGCAGCCCGCATCCGCTCGCCCCGACCGACAGATCCCCTCGCACCGGCCCACTGTGACCAAATGACCCCCGCTCCGCAAGCGCAGCGACCGACCATGCGCTGCGTTCTCTCGGCCTGACCGAGAGAAATCCTCGTAGCGGCTCGGTCTGACCGAGCGACGTTCGTCGCAACCCCGCATCCGTCGTACTGCTTTCCACCGTGGGCCCCCCAAGTTCTCCAGAGTTGTTGTGGGTCCCCTATTGACCCCTAGAACTGCTATGGGTCCCACCCAAGTGTTTCTTCTTCTCCGTTGGACTATTTTGATGTTGCGACACGTCGTAGCTCCTCGTCACACATGCTAGCTTTGGAATCTTGGTTCGTTGATCTGGTTGCTGTCCAGACTATTCGAGCGAGGAATCTGATATGGAATTGGACTAGGAGCGCGTTCTTATATTCCAACCCCTGGCGTCTCTACCCGATGCCAGTGTAGCTTTCGCGTCGTGTTGAGGTAACGCTTTGCACCCATAGGACCCCCAACCTATTGCCTGTTAAACAAGACTAAAATTGACATTTTCAAAGTGTTTTAAATTCACTAATTAAGATTAATAATATGGGACTGTAGGCCGGTGGACTTGTGCACGTAGGTTATATGTGACTTTGGACTCCTTGGACGGTGTTTTTCAGACGTTTGACTTGCAGGCAAGTGAAACTTGCCAACTTTTGCTGTAGGCCATGTTTTAGGCCACTTCCTTACTTTTAGCGTAAAAGAGACTATACAGTGAAATGATAGCTGTCTAGACGCAACTTTAAGATCTAGCTTGACAACGAAGCTAGATCTGTCACCTTGCCATGTCATTCATGCATTGTTGCCTGCCACGTTTAAATTCCTTATCTGTACGCACTTAAACTATTATCTGTCATGCATTGCATCTTACATGTCATCCAAGTCGAATGTTGCATTCGTAGCACACGCTACAATACTTGTACTTCCTTGTCCAGGCTATGTGCACCCATATGCCAAATGAAAAACACTTCCTGGCTCGTGATCCAGAAGCGAGCATACATGTTCGGGGGTAAAGCCCTGGCTCGATACACGTGGAGGGATAGGGTTGAGCGATCACTCAGCGTAGAAGTGTGCCCGTACAGCCACTTCAGCTGTAAGGCATGAACTCTGTGCACGACATGAAAACGTGACTTGTGATTGTTAGTAGTTTATTACTCTTGACATGCCATGCTAGATGCCTGTTGTACTTGCTTCTTTACCTGTTGCACTCATACTTTAACTGCCATGTCATTGCATCATGCTAGAACTGCTAGGTTGCTTGCTTTACCTTCAGTTTCCTTGCACAAGTCTTTGTTGACTTGCTGACATGTGCCCCTTGCTCTTTGGGTGTCACATGTTAGACCCTGAGCCAGAGACCGTTGCTGAGGACGAGGTGTTTGCGGACGCTGTGCCGGAGCCCACGTTTGACGAGGAGTTTGTGGACACCGGTGACCAGGCTTAGAGACTGTTTTGATTTACTTCTTTTAGGTTACTGTTAGTTGTCGGTGCATATCACCTTTACTTTCCGTACGCTGTACTTTTGTTGGCCATGCTTGGGCCTTAGACCCTTTTTTCTTTTCAGCCTGGTGGCTTTTCTGTGATGTTAAAACTTATTTTTGGACATTCTGAGATTGGCTATTTTATGTCTCTTTCTTTATTATTATTCTTGTTTCGAATCGCATTTGCAAGGACCTGCCATTTGAAGTTTATTGACGCTTATCAGACATGCAGCTTTGCAGCTTTAAGTCTGAGCGGACCTTCTCACGCCTCGCCTCCATATCTTTGGGAAGCGGGGCGTGACAGGTTTTGTTGGTGGCCCATGCAGGTCCTCTTGCTACTGCTAATTATAGGAACAACGATAATAATTATAGGACGTCCAATAAATAAATTACAACATCCAAGTCATAAGCTTTGAGTCTAATTTTTGTTCGTTTTCTATGTCATTAGATGGTTGGAAGACGACAGACCCGAGCTGGTGGTGGGCCCAATCGTGTTGAGGTGCCGGATAGAGAGCCCACCAATGCTGAGATCATTAAGATGATGTATCAGATGATGCAGGTGCAGCAAGGGATGCTTCAGAATACCCAGAATGCCCCTCGCTTCGAGCCAGGAGCGAAGCAGTTTCGGGAGCTGGGCCTGACTTACTTTGATGGATCTGAAGGACCGTTGGCTGCTGAGGAGTGGATCAAAAATACTGAGGATAATCTGAAGATGTCGAAGATCAACCCGGCTGGATGGGTTGGGTTGGTGAAGAAGCAGCTCAAGGATAATGCCCGCAACTGGTGGGATGCAGAGGAGGAGCTGTTGACGAATCCGATACCTTGGGCTACTTTCAAGTTCAAGTTTGATGAGGAGTACTTTCCGAAGGCTGCCATGAGGGAGATGTTGAGCGCTTCATTGAGCTGAAGCAGAGAAATCTGACGGTGGACCAATACCATCAGGAGTTCACCAGGCTGAGTCACTTCACACCAAAGATGGTGTAGGATACTTAGGAGAAGGCTCAGAGGTTTCTGCAGGGTCTTTCCCTAGACTTGCAGAGCCTGATGTCTTCGTCAGATCTGGAGTCGTATCAGAAGTTACTGGTAGCTGCTAGGAGGCAGGAGATGAATGCGAGGCAGAAGAGAGGACAGACTTTTGGAGCTGGGAAGAGGCCTATGGAGCAGGCCAGAGGAGTGGTTAGGCCTGGGTTCAAGCCTAACCAGCCAGTGCAGTTCAAGAGGCCAGGAGGGCCTACTCAGAAGACTTGCCTTTTCTGCGGCAAGACTGGCCACATCAAGGAGCAGTGCAGGAGATTTCTAGGGCAGTGCCTGATTTGTGGAGACGCTACTCATGTAGCGAATGATTTTCAGCATGCGAACCAGATGAGGAGAGCACCAGATGGAGCACAGCTACAGAGGGGACCAGTTGCATCCCAGCCGTTGCAGCAGAGAGCACATATACCTACTGGACGTGGAGCGCCTCTCATTCCACAGAAGCAGGCATTTCAGCAGGCTGTTCAGCCGAGGAGGCAGGCTTTCTTGATGACTGCAGTGGAGAGCGAGGCTGTGGATGAGGTTATTGCAGGTAACTCTCAGTCTAGTTGTTTCCTTAGTTTTGGTTGTTAGCTTATGTTTGGTTTCTTGCATATGATTGTTTGTTAGAATAAGGGTTGATTGTTAGATTGTTTGTTAGGTGTGATTTTGGTTTGCACATTTCCCGCACGAGTCCTCTTTGACTCTGGTGCATTGATGTGCATTATTTCCCGGAGCTTCGGGAGAAGCATTCCTTGACGACATCCCCTCTTCCCAAGAGTTGGAACATTGTTACAGGAAATGGCATGATCTCGGTGCATCGTGGTTGCAATTCTTGCCCTTTGGTGGTCTGTAGACATGAGCTTTACACTGATTTTATTGTCCACGACATCATTAATTATGATGTCGTGCTTATTGGCTTGCGAGTTTCTATGCTACGATCGATTGCGGAGGAAGAAGGTGGTGTTCGAGATCCCAAGACATCCAGTGTTTGAGTTCAGTCGAGGTAGCAGTTCGCTTGGCCCTGTCAGATTTCGGGCCAGACTGGTGGCGATCGTTTCTATGCAGATGGAGCAGAGTAGACCAGCAGTGGTGCGTGAATTCGACGACAACTTCCACGAGGAGATGTCTAGACTACCGCCCGATCGAGCTCTCAAGTTTTCGATCGATCTTATTCCGAGAGTGCAGCCTATTTCGAAGGTGCCATATGGTATGGCTCCAGTAGAGTTGGAGGAGTTGCGGAGGCAGCTAGATGAGCTTTTACAGAAGGGTTACATCAATCCCAGTGTGTCGCTGTGGGGAGCGCCGGTTCTGTTGGTGAAGAAGAAGGATGGTTCGCGTCGCATGTGCGTGGACTACAGGGAGCTGAATGCTGTGACCATCAAGAATAAATATCCTTTGCCTCGTATTGATGACATTTTTGATCAGCTTGGAGGTTCGAGAGTGTTCTCTAAGTTGGATCTGAGGAGTGGTTATCATCAGCTCAAGGTGAAGAAGGAAGATATCCCGAAGACAGGATTCAGGACGAAGTATGGTCACTACGAGTTCGTGGTTATGGCTTTCGGTGTAACCAACGCACCTGCAGTTTTTATGAACCTGATGAATCTGATCTTCTACGACTTTCTAGACAAGTTTTTCATTATCTTTATTGACGACATCCTGATCTATTCGAAGTCGGAGGAAGAGCATGCTTCGCACTTGAGGACAGTGTTGGAGATTTTGAGGAAGCATCATTTGTATGCTAAGTATTCTAAGTGCGAGTTTTGGCTGGACAGAGTTGCTTTTCTCGGGCATGTGGTGTCAGGAGATGGAATTTCGGTGGATCCCGAGAAGATTAAGGCCATCAGAGAGTGTCCTGTTCTGCAGTCAGCGTCTGAGATCCGGAGTTTCCTTGGGCTTGCAGGTTATTATCGGCGTTTCATTAAGGACTTCTCCCGTATTGCTGAGCCGATGACCAGACTGACGTGGAAGGATGTACCTTTTGTTTGGTCGGGTGATTGTGAGAAGGTTTTGATGTTCTGAAGGAGAGGTTGACGACTGCCCATGTTCTTGCTGTGCCTGATCGGAGTGGAGGACTCGAGATCTTTTGTGATGCTTCTGGCAAAGGACTCGGTTATGTTTTGCACCAGCATGGGCACGTGGTTGTGTATGCTTCTCGTCAGCTCAAGGCTCATGAGAAGAATTACCCGACGCACGATTTGGAGTTGGCTGCTGTTGTGTTTGCGCTCAAGATTTGGAGGAACTTCCTGCTGAGTGAGAAGGTGAAGATCTTCACTGATCACAAAAGCTTGAAGTACATTTTTACTCAGAAGGAGCTCAACATGTGACAACGCCGATGGTTGGAGCTCATGGCAGATTATGAGATTGATTTGCAGTATCACCCTGGCAAGGTGAATGTGGTTCCAGATGCGCTGAGCAGACTTCCAGCGGTGATGATGTTGACTTCGCAGTGGAGATTGCAGCAGGATTTTTACGAGTCTGGTATTGAGATTATTCTTCCTGGAGAGACTTCTTCGTTGATGAGTATGCAGATACAGTCGACGATCGTGGATAGGATCAAGGCTGGACAGGCTGTAGATGCTAAGCTGGTGAAGATTCGGGAGCAGGTGAAAGCCGGTCTGCGGACTGACTTCGTGATTCATGAGGATGGTTTGTTGAGATTTGGAGCCAGGTTGTGTGTGCCAGCTGGAGATATCAGAGAGGAATTATTGGTTGAGGCACACAGTTCACCGTATTCTATTCATCCTGGTGGCACTAAAATGTACAAGGATCTCCGTCTGAGCTATTGGTGGCATGGTATGAAGAGGAGTGTGGCTCGGAGCGTAGCCAAATGTCTGATTTGCCAGCAGGTAAAGGCAGAGCATCAGCGTACAGCAGGGTTGCTACAGCCGCTTCTGATTCCAGAGTGGAAGTGGCAACACATCACTATGGATTTCGTGACTGGACTACCTCGGAGTCCGAAGCAAAATGATGCGATTTGGGTGATCGTAGACCGATTGACCAAATCCGCGCACTTTATTCCCTTCCGAGTAGGACAGTCTACTGAGACGCTAGCGAGGAGATATATGGAGGTAAATTCTTTTACTCTGCAATTTTATTTCCTTTTCCTAGTTTAGATAGTGATGTAACGTGAATCGTGCAGGAGATCGTGCGACTTCACGGAGTCCCTGTGTGTATCGTGTCGAACAGAGACACGAGATTCACGTCTCAATTTTGGCAGAGTCTGCAGAAGAGCTTGGGTACGAGTCTGACTTTCAGCACGGCGTACCACCCGTAGACGGATGGCCAGTCCGAGAGGACGATTCAGATTTTGGAGGACATGCTGAGGGTGTGCATGTTAGAGTTCAAGGGATCTTGGGAGGATCATCTCCATCACGTTGAGTTTGCCAACAATAACAACTACCAGGCGAGTATTGGAATGGCGCCTTTCGCCGCGCTATATGGGAAGAAATGTCGATCGCCATTGAGCTTGGATGACATTGGAGATCGGGAGCTGTTAGGACCGGTGATGATTGTGGAGGCCGTGGATGTTGTGAGGAACATCCGGGAGAAGCTGAGGATTGCGCAGGACCGTTTCAAGCATTGGTCAGATGCTAAACGGAGGCCTTTGGAGTTTCAACCTGGAGATCACGTCTTTCTGAAGATTTCTCCGAACCGCGGAGTTATCTGATTTAGGAAGAGAGGCAAGCTGAGTCCGAGGTACATTGGGCCGTTTGACGTCCTGGGGAGAGTTGGAGCTGTGGCTTATCGATTGGAGTTGCCACCGTCGCTGGAGGGAGTTCACGACGTATTTCATGTATCTCAGTTATGTCGATACGTTAGTGATCCGTCCCATGCTGTGGATTTCTCGGAGATCACAGTTCGTCCGGATCTTACCTATGATCAGTAGCCAGTTGAGATTCTGGATCGACGGCAGAAGCAGCTGAAGAATATGACGGTCGACTTGGTTCGAGTGTAGTGGCGTCATGGTTCCCCTGGGGAGTCCACCTGGGAGTGTGAAGATGACATGAGAGAGAGCTTCCCGCACCTCTTCCCGAGCAGTGCTTGATGTTGATTCCGAGGACGGAATCATTCCTAATGTGGGGAGGATGTAACAGTATGTTTTCGTTGCACGTTTTACGTGCACGTAGTTTTGATCGTGCACGTATTTATTTTAGACTCTGTTTGTTTGTGAACACTTTAGTGTGATATGTCATTGTGATCATGTAACGACCACTTTCCGTTGTACTTTGTTCGTGCACGTGCTTTTGGACGTGCACGTGTTTATTTTAGACTTTATTTGATTGTGAACACTTTTGTGTGATATACTGTTGTGGACGTCTCTGAGAGTATTAAATAGTGGCAATAATTTGGAACGACGTTTCTTGAGGCGTTTTCCCACAATTTAATCTTACTCGATGAGACGTGACGATTTTCACTTTAGACGGGAGACGTTTCTATTTTTAGTTTCGCCGTCCGACGTCAAAAATGAGATCCGTCTTCTTAGTTAGCTCACTTTCGTCAACACGATCACTCCGATATTTATTTTATAATTTTTGGAGTTTATTTGACCACTTTTATATTTTTAGCAAGGTCTATAATATTTTTAACAATTACGTTTTAAATTATTTTCGGCCAAAGAAAATTTATTTGATTTTAAAACGTTTTAAATAATTTTTGAGCCAATTTCCAGCTCATTTGGGCCGCACCCTAGCCTTGGGTGAGTTGGAGAAGGTGAGATTCAAATTTTAAATTATTTTAAACTCATAATCCCATTAGGATTTGCCCTAGACCTAGTCAACCCCTCTACACTATATAAATAACCTTTAGGAAGACCTATTTTTGCAAGAAAATAACCCTAGCCGCTTCCAAAACCCAAATTTGACGTTGCGACGAATCGTCGCAACGTTGCGACGAGTTTCCCCCGCACCGACCGAAGAAACGGGCCATTTTCTCCCGCTCCGACCGCTAGCCACCCCGCACCAAGCTGTTGCCCGCACCCCGCTACTGCCGCCCCCTCCGATCGCCCGCTCTGATCGATAGTATCTCTCAGTCAGACCGAGAGACCCGCTCCGCATCCCCGCATCCCCGCTCCGCACCAACCCCCGCAACGTTCGCCCGCCTCCGCTCGTGTCTGACCGAGCGGGTCGCCCGCACCGACCGACGTTGCAACGTTGCAACGTTGCAACCCCCGCATCCAAGGCGCCCGACCGGCCCGCTCCTCCGCTCCGACCGAGAGAACCAAGCCCCCGCCCGCACCGCTGCAGCCCGCTGCGCTGCAATCCCCGCACCGAGCGTGTCTGACCGAGCCAAGTCCCCGCACCGAGGCTGTACGACCGAGAGCCATTCGTCGCAACCCCGCACCCGTCGCACCACTTGCCACCGTGGGCCCCCCAAGTTCTCCAGAGGTATTGTGGGTCCCCCATAGGTCCCGAGGACTACTGTGGGCCCCACCTAGGTGCGTTCTCTTCGAGGGATTGACGCGTACGACGTTGCGACACGTCGTAGCCCATCGTCGCACGTGCTAGCTTTGGAATCTGGAATCGTCACTCCGGTTGATTGCTCTGAACTTTCCAGCGAGGAATCTATATTGGAATTTGGACTTGGAGCGCGATCTTTTATTCCAACCCCTGGCGTCGCTACCCGACGCCAGTGTAGCTTTCGCGTCGTGTTGTGGTAACATTTTGCACCCCTAGGACCTCCAACCCAATTGCATGCAAAACAAGACTAAAAATCATTATTTTAAAGTATTTTAAATGATTTAGCAATTACTAATCAAGATTAATAAAACGGATGTAGGCCGGTGGACTTGTGCACGTAGGAATTGAAACTTTGGACTCGTTGGACGGTGTTCCTCTGACGTGATACTTGCAGGCAAGTGAAACTTGCCAACTCTTGTGTAGGGCCATGTTTTTAGGCCACTTCCTTGTTTTTAGCGTAAAAGAGACTAGTCAGTGAAATGATAGCTGGCTAGACGCCTACTTGATCTAGTTTGACAACGAAACTAGATCCGTCACCTAATTGATCTAGCTTGACAACGAAGCTAGATCCAACCCTTTAAACTTGTTGTTCATGCATACTAAACTGTCACATTTACTTTCCTTACCTGTACGCCTTACTACTTGCCATGTCATGTCTTCCATGCATTGAATGTCGCATTCGTAGCACACCCTACAATACTTGTACTCGTACTTCCTTGTCCGGCTAGGTGCACCCCTATGCCATACTTGTTAAAACACTTCCTGGCTTGTGATCCAGAAGAGAGCTTTCCATGTTCAGAGGTAAGGCCCTGGCTCGATACACGTGGAGGGGTAGGGATAAACGGTCACTTGAGCTTAGGAGTTGGCCCGCGCAGCCACTCTAGCCAAAAGGCGGAATCTCTGTGCACGAGGTGCTTACTTTACTTGTCTTGTACTTGTCTTGTGAATGATTCATGCCATGTTTAAATGAGATGCTCGTACTTTACTTTACTTTACTTTACCTGTTGCACTCATTACTTTAACTGCCATGTCATTGCATCATGCTAGAACTGCTAGGTTGCTTTACTTTTACCTACTTTCAGTTTCCTTGCACAAGTCTCTTGTTGACTTGCTGACATGTTCCCCTTGCTCTTTTGGGTGTCACATGTTAGACCCTGAGCCAGAGACAGTTGTTGAGGACGAGGTGTTTGCTGACGCTGAGCCCGAGCCTACGTTCGTTGAGGAGTTCGAGGACACCGGAGACCAGTCTTAGTGACTGTTGAGTTGCTTTGTCTTTAGGTTGCTGTTAGTTGTCGGTGCTTGCACCATTACTTTGTTTTCTTACTTTGTACTTTCGTTGGCCATGCTGGGCCTCTTTTAGACTCTTTTCTTTTAGCCTAGTGGCTTTTCTGCGATGTTGAAATTTATTATTATGGATATTCTGAGATTTATTCTTTGTCTCATTTCCTTATTATTATCTTTGTTTCGTTTCGCGTTGCAAGGACCTATAGTTTAAAGTGATTGACGCTTATCGGACTTGCAGCTTTGTAGCTTCAAGTCTGAGCAGACCTTCTCACGCTTCGCCTCCACGTTTTTGGGAAGCGAGGCATGACAGGTTTTGTTGGTGGCCCATGCAGGTCGATTCTTACGATTGCGAACTAATGGAACAACGATAATAACAGAATGTCCATTAAATAAGTTGCAACATCCAAGTCATTAAGCTTTGAGTCTAATTTGTTTGTTCGTTTTCTATGTCATTAGATGGCTGGACGACGACAGACCCGATCTGGCAGTGGGCCCAATCGTGCTGAGGAGCCGGATAGAGAGCCCACCAATGCTGAGATTATGAGGATGATGCATCAGATGATGTAGGTGCAGCAGGGCATGCTCCAGAATAAGCAGGGTGCCTCTCTCTTCGAGCCAGGAGCGAAGCAGTTTCGGGAGCTGGGCCCGACGTACTTTGATGGATCTGAAGGACCGTTGGCTGCAGAGGAGTGGATCAGGAACACTGAGGATAATCTGAGGATGTCGAAGGTCAACCCGGCTGGATGGGTTGATCTGGCAAAGAAGCAGCTTAAGGATAATGCCTGAAGCTGGTGGGATGCATAGGAGGAGCTGCTGGTGAGCCCTATACCTTGGGCTACTTTCAAGTCTAGGTTCGATGAGGAGTACTTTCCGAAGGCTGCTAAGAGGGAGATGTTGCAGTGCTTCATTGAGCTGAAGCAGGGGAATCTGACGGTAGACCAGTACCACCAGGAGTTTACTAGATTGAGTCGCTTCGCGCCAAAGATGGTGGAGGATGCTGAGGAGAAGGCTCAGAGGTTTCTGCAGGGTCTTTCTCTAGACTTGCAGAGTCTGATGTCTACGACGGACATGGAGTCATATCAGAAGTTGCTGGTAGCTGCTCGGAGATAGGAGCTGATTGCGAGGCAGAAGAGAGGACTGATTTCTGGGGCTGGGAAGAGGCCTATGGAGCAGGTCAGAGGAGTGGTTAGGCCTGTGACCAGGCCTAATCAGACGGTGCAGTTCAAGAGGCCAGGTGGGCCTACCCTGAAGACTTGCCATTTCTGTGGCAAGACCGGGCATATCAAGGATCAGTGTAGGAAGATGTTGGGACAGTTCCTGGTTTGTGGAGATCCTACTCATGCTATGAAGGAGTGCCCGAAGTCTAAGCTACCTTGGAAGGATCACGTTTTCACACAGCCGTTGCAGCAGAGAGCACCTGTACCTGCAGGTCGTGGAGCACCCCTCGCCCTGCAGAGGCAGGCTTTTCAGCAGGCCATGCAGCCGAGGAGGCAGGCTTATCTGATGACGACAGTGGAGAGCGAGGCTGTGGATGAGGTTATCGCTGGTAACTCTCAAACTAGTTTTTTCCTTCCTTAGATAGTTTTGATTGTTAGCTTATGTTTGAATTGATTGCATATGATTGTTTGTAGAATAGGGTTTGATTGTTAGATTGTTTCTTAGGTGTGATTTTGGTGTGCACGTTTCCTGCACGAGTCCTCTTTGACTCAGGTGTATCGATGTGCATTATTTCTCGGAGCTTTGTGGAGAAGCATTCCTTGACGACTTCCCCTCTTTCCAAGAGTTGGAACATCGTTACATGAAATGGCGTGATCTCGGTGCATCGTGGGTGCAATTCTTGCCCTTTGGTGGTCTGTGGACATGAGCTTTACGCTGACTTTATTGTCCACGACATCATCAACTATGATTCAGTGCTTGGAATGGATTGGCTTGCGAGCTTCTATGCTACGATCGATTGTCGGAGGAAGAAGGTGGTGTTCGAGATCCCCAAATATCCGGTGTTTGAGTTCAGTCGAGGTAACAGTTCGCTTGGCCCTGTTAGGTTTCGGGCCAAGGCAGTGGATATTGTTGCTATGCAGATGGAGCAGGATAGACCAGCTGTGATACGTGAATTTGACGACGTCTTCCCCGAGGAGATGTCTGGACTGCCGCCCGATCGAGCTCTCGAGTTTTCGATCGATCTTGTGCCAGGAGCGCAGCCTATTTCGAAGGCACCGTATCGGATGGCTCCAGCAGAGTTGGAGGAGTTGCGTAGGTAGCTGGATGAGCTTCTACAGAAGGGATACATCAATCCTAGCGTGTCTCCGTGGGGAGCACTGGTGTTGCTGGTAAAGAAGAAGGATGGTTCGCGTCGCATGTGTGTGGATTACCGGGAGCTGAATGCTGTGACTATCAAGAATAAATATCCCTTGCCTCATATAGATGACATCTTTGATCAGCTCGGAGGATCGAGGGTGTTCTCTAAGTTGGATTTGAGGAGTGGTTACCATCAGCTCAAGGTGAAGAAGGACGACATCCCGAAGACAGCGTTCAGGACGAAGTATGGTCACTACAAGTTCGTGGTTATGCCCTTCGGTGTAACCAATGCGCCCGTAGTCTTTATGAACCTGATGAATCTGGTCTTCTATGACTTTCTAGACAAGTTTGTCGTCATCTTCATTGACGATATTCTGATCTATTCAAAGTCGGAGGAAGAGCATGCATCGCACTTGAGGACAGTGTTGGAGATTTTGAGGAAGCATCGTTTGTATGCTAAGTATTCCAAGTGCGAGTTCTGGCTGGATAGAGTTGCCTTTCTCGGGCATGTGGTGTCTGGTGATGGAATTTCTGTGGATCCGGAGAAGATTGTGGCTATCAGAGAGTGGCCTGTTCCGTAGTCAGCGTCTGAGATCCGGAGTTTCCTTGGGCTTGCAGGCTATTATCGACGTTTCATTAAGGACTTTTCCCGGATTGTTGAGCCGATGACCAGACTGACGCTAAAGGACGTGCCATATGTTTGGTCTGATGATTGCGAGAAGGCTTTTTATATTCTGAAGGAGAGATTGACGACCGCCCCTGTACTTGCTGTGCCTGATCGGAGTGGAGGATTCGAGATCTTTTGCGATGCTTCTGGCAAGGGTCTTGAATGTGTGTTGCATCAGCATGGGCATGTGTTTGCGTATGCTTCTCGTCAGCTTAAGGCTCATGAAAGAATTACCCGACACATGATTTGGAGTTGGCTGCAGTTATGTTTGCGCTGAAAATTTGGAGGCACTTCCTGCTGAGTGAGAAGGTGAAGATCTTCACAGATCACAAAAGCTTGAAGTATATCTTTACGCAGAAGGAGCTCAACATGCGACAGCGTCGATGGTTGGAGCTCATGGCAGACTATGAGATTGACTTGCAGTATCACCCCGGCAAGGTGAATGTAGTTTCGGATGCGCTGAGCAGACTTCCAGCGGTGATGATGTTGACTTCGCAGTGGAGATTGCAGCAGGATTTTTGTGAGACTGGTATCGAGATTATTGACGTGCCCCCGGTTTGCGAGCCGCAATTGGCCGGGGGACCCGTGTGAGGGTTTAGATATTTGTAACCGCAAGCACACGGTGTTGTAGCATGGCTTGGTGGTCGAACACAAGGAGGCTAGGATGTGCTTGTGTCAAGGAGGACCGAAATCACCCCGTGGGCGAGCTAGCCCGGATCGGTTGATGGGTTGTCACGGTAAAGGAATGCAAGGTATGGATAATATGAAAATAAACCTGGGACTTTGGTATCCACTCCAATGAGCGACTCTCGCCGATACGGCCTACGGGTAGGATGGCGATTAGAATTAGAGTCTAATGGTTAGACGTTGCCTCTGAAAGTGGTACCGGCATCCCATGGGCCCGATATTCCGGTCGATGCCCAGGATGATACACCGGACTTCCCGGGTTCGATCAGTGGGCACTCCCGTGTCCATTAACACTGATCGATTCCGGGAGCACTAAGCTCGCAACGATAACTCCCAACGTCTCATCCTGCCACTCCCGCGCGGTAGGATTCGGCGTCTACGCTAAGGGCGTGAGATATGGCTAGGGAGTCAACCGCCAAGTTTATTCTTCCTTGGCCCAACGGTCAAAGGCGGTCTTTTTCCCACCGATGACAATAAAACACCACGCGTAACCGTTAGATTCCTAATCCCTATCGATTTCCTAACCCTATGGATGCATCGGGAAGAGCCCCCGAATGGGTTTCCGCCAAAATCCCAGATTTGGGAACTACTCACAAATATTCATTAAAAAGCGATCTAAACGAAAATGAACCGTTAAAATCATAATCAGACGATAGGAATGCGAAGGTAGTAGAGCAATTAAGATAATACTAAAGTTTTACAAAGATCTGAAAACTTACAAAAACAGGAAAATTACAGCGGTCACAAAATGAAGAAAACAGTGAAAAATAACCAACTCCCGAATCTGGGAAACCTAGGGTTCTATTTATAGAAAACGACATCACC
>JAULAV010002968.1:0-25001 GCA_030789695.1 Scilla litardierei | reverse complement strand
GCTCGCATCATTCTGGACAGGATGGACTCATTTGAGTGCATCAGGAAGTCGTCTAAGGCCACGCATATTCCTTATCTGTGCCTCGTGACTTTGGTCTTTCGTCACTTTGGAGTTCCCCTCCCTCCTGACGATCAGCGTCCCTTGGGTCCTCCCTTGAACGTGACCGTCGTCAAGAAGTCTCTTGCGGCCTTGCGACACGTTCAGTAGACCACCACTTCTGTTCCTCCTCCGTCGTCTCGCTCTACCTCTTTAGCTTCCCTGAGCCGTCAGTAGGCTTGTCTCTTGCGATGTGAGGAGATGCTCATGCACATCTGTGATCATTTGGGTGTTGAGGTCCCTCCGACAGTCTCTGATGAGGAAGCCATGAAGGCTGCTGAGGATGAGGAGCGTGCTACTGCTTCTTCGGTTCGTACCCCCGAGGGTACTTCTACTGATGCTTCTCATGTTCGTGCTCCCAAGAGCACTGCTGCTGCCACCATCCCTTCGGTGGATACCTCCATTGCTCCCGAGTCTGCCACTCCGTTTGCACAGCCTGCCGCTGGTGCAGATCCTGCCCCTGCCTCCTGAGCTTTACTTGGAGGACTCTCCATTGAGCACTTTGGCTGACACATCTAGTTGTGAGAGAGTGGGGCTAGGATAGATGAGTGGTTGTTTTGTATGTTTTGTGATACACTTTGATGTATGTTGGATTGTTGTATATTGTGCACTTTATACTACTATCTACTGATGTTCGATATTTTTTGTTGTCTGGATGTATCATTTTTGTTGTATCTATATATGTATCTACATCCTGTTGTAGTTCGTATCCTTGTGCACATTGTACTTTGTCTCTGTCGTTCACTTCGTCGCTCGTCGACTATGTTGGTTATATAGCTCTGTTTGTATGAAAACATGAATTGTTTTCCATGCACTCAATTTGCTAAAAATGTTGATATTGGAGAGTATGTTCCTCTAATCACTCATATGATTTGATGGTGTTTTGATGATCTCTCTTTTCGTTTTTTGACTATGGTCTAATTGACACACCTTGTTTTCTTCAATATTTTCCTTGGTGCCATTTGGACCGTTGTCATATTCTTCGACTCTCTTGTTTGGATTTTTGTTTAGCCATGGTTGTTGTTGTTGACTTTCTCCCGCTCTTTTTGGATAATGCCAAAGGGGGAGAGAATTACTTAGTGCTAAATGATAATTTAAACATTACCGTGAATCTAATTTCATATGTTAGATTTAGGGGGAATGAAGATATAAAAATCTATGGATTTCGATCCTATATTTCAATAGTGGATCATGTTTTATACTTTTCTCTTCTGCTTGATGCTTATGTTTAATATTTAATATGGAACTAACGAGTCAACAATGCAAGGGGAGTAAGTAAATTTCATTTATCTCATTATTATTGATTTATATTTATGTTGGGTTGTCATCACCAAAAAGGGGGAGAATGTTGAGTATTGATTCCTCTGATTTGGTTTTGGTGATGAACAAACATAAATATTGTGTACTAATTCTCTTTGAGCACAGTTAAGGAGATCGTCATCAAATTACTTTGTAGATCTCAAGCGTCGTCCCAAGACTTCTTCAGAGCGCGTGATTATTGTGCCTGAAGCTTCGTTGAAGTTCAATGAGTTATTAATGAAGTCAAGGTATTCAGAATCATCGTGTTGAAGCTTTGTAGACGGTTTGTCGTGTCTGTTTATATTGTCTTCTAGCTTCGTTTCTTAGATTGTTAAGCCTTGAGTCTTACTTGCCTAAGTTATCCTCATGTCTATCTTATCTTATCTCTAGGATTACCTTAGAAGCCATTAGGAAGGGTTCCTTATCTTATCGCATCTTTTCATGGCTTTCTGTGCATCTTAGTTGGTTCAAGTAGAAGAACCAATCGATTAGATGACAATCTAATCGGTTGGAAATTCTTCATGAACCGACTAGTTGTCTTTGTGTATTTCAGCCTATTTACTGTTTACCATCTAGTCGGTCCAAGAAGGTTCACCGACCGACTAGTCTTCAAACTAGTCAGTTGATGTTTCTTCTTAGACCGATTAGTTTTTCCCTTTTATTTCACTCATTTCTCTGTCAACTATCTAGTCGGTCCAAGAAGGTTCACCGACTGACTAGTTCTTAAACTAATCGGTCAGTGATCCTTCTTAGACCGATTAAGCTACTTTAATTTTCCAGCCGTTGGAGATTTTATTTCCACGATTTTTCTTGATCTGTTTTGATTCTTTCCATATGTGTTTGATACGTTTCAAACATGGAAATTTCTCTATTATGAGAGTGATTTCAGATCTATTTCGAAATCAATCAATTTTGAATTGCAAGGCTCTCTTTCTCTCACGAAAATCTCTCTCTCCTATGTGACCTAATTCCTCAAGGAGATTTTCAGCCGGTGTGCGTTCATACTTCTGAAAGATTGAATCACGATCAAGATCTTCATCCTAGCCATTTCCAGCTGCTCATCTCGTTGTTGCTAGGGTTTCGTGATCTCTTCACATCATATTTCCTTGCCCTAAATCCGTAAGTATTTCTCAAGGCATAGGATTTTGTGGTAAGTGTTTTATATTTCATTATATTTGTTAGTTGAATTTATCTCGCGGTTTGTGAGAGAAGTTCGTGATCCCGGTTTGTGGGAGTCACAATTCGTGTGTTGTAACGATTTGTCTTGTAGTGGTTTCTACAAGAAGTTTCTTAGTGAAAACTTGAGTTAGTGGATTCTAACTCAAGTAGCCGGAAGGGATCCAGGTGTCTGGTACGTAGGATCACCAGGAACAAGTCGGGGAGACTTGGGTGGATCCGAACCCATTATATATATTGTTTGTGTTGCATTGATCTTGTTGTTCTTAGTTATTCCGCATAGTTGTTTGTGATTGCAAAATAATTAGGAATTATACACATGATTATTTTAAAGTACTATTCACCCATCTAGTACTTGTGCAGTAGCTTCCAGGGCATTACAACACTTGCACCGCTCTTCGAACCGATTGCTTAGGTTTTGCAGGGCCTGTCACACTTTTTGATGAGCCAGTTGCACCTTTTGTTGACCCTCCTGCCAGTCTACCTGTTGACCCACCGATTGTCCCATCTTCTGGTCCTTGGTAGTGGGACCCATCACCATCCCAGAGGGCGATGCCTCTGCTTGATCATTATTTTTGCTCATGTTCTTGGTCGCGCCCCGGATACACGTCCCGGAGCGACGGTTGTAGTTTTACCGCAAGCGCACGGTGTAGCGGCGAGCGGGTTATCGAACACAGGGAGGACGAATGAAAGTGCCTGCTCCAAACAACCTGGCTATTAAGAACAGAAAAGATGGAATTTGCCTTTTGCGATCCTGTCACAATCGTCAGACAAAGTATGGAGATATCAAATCAAATAAAGACGCCTAGGGAATGGGGAATCCCCGCTACTCACCGTATCTCGTCAATGTGATTCATTGGTATCGCCATTGCTAGGGTAGAATTTCGGATGAACTAGTTGCAACTGAATGTAAAACCTAGCTCACGCTCTCTCGCTGTTGCCGGTCTATAGCTATCCTAGGTTTGGGTCCAATCTCTTGCAAACCCTAGCCTAGGCAAGCTAGCATTAGGATCAACATCATCGTTCAATCGCGCCTCGAGCCCACTCTCGTGCAAACTCGGGCCACGACCTAGGTTGGGATAGTTCCTACCCGTCCAATCTCTTGCAAACGGATATCGGCATGGTATTGCAACCGAGAACCCTAGCATCGGTCCAATCACTTGCAAACCGATACTACGGAAACTCAATTTCACCCCAATTCGGATTCCTAGGGGTTCTTATCGAATTGGGATCCAATCTCTTGCAAATCCCAATCGATATGAACACCTAGCAATCCGTAGTAATTCGATCCCAAACTAACCCTAATAGCAATTCTAGCAATATTTCTACCAAATCATCACAAATAAGAAATTGGGCTCGTAGGGTTCATCCCCACGCCCCAAGACGTTTAGACTACTCACAATTCATATCACAAGTGCAAAAATAATCAATTGAAATAACAAGAGAATTCATCACAATATTCAAATAAGCAATAAAAATGAGATTTTTAATGGAGAGGGAGACATACCAATAGAGTTCTCCAAGAATCCAACAAAAATAAACTTCTCTCTCCTCTCCAATCACAAGAATCAAAACCTAAAAAGTTTAATCTAAAAAGCTGCAAAAAGTAAAGGAAAAAGCTCTCTAACCTAGGTTAAAAACTAGGGTTAAATACCCCCCAAAATCGTCCAAAAAACTGTGACCAAAATGCCCCTGCGCAGCCTGAAAATCGCAATTTACGCTACAGGCAGTGCGTCGCACTCGGCCGAGTGTCAAAATTCGCTCGGCCGAGTGACAAACCCTGAGAATTTCCAGTAAGTCTTGGCCTTCGGGGGTCTTCACTTCGGGGGTGGCTCGGCCGACTGAGTTGTCGTCACTCGGTCGATGGCTTCTAGATACTCGGGCGGTCGGCATTTTCCACTCGACCGAGTGGGTCTTCTGAAGCTCAGGCAAACGAAAAACAGTAAGTTGGCACTTTTTGATGGGCGTCGTCTGAGTGCCACTCGGGCGAACGGAGTCTCGTCACTCGGCCGATGTGGCTTCTGATACTCAGTCGAGTGCACACATGAAATGTGTCCGATCTGGTCGGCCGAGCGGGGTCTCGCTGGTCGGCCGAGTGACTCCTTCACTCGGTCGAGTGAGACACCAAAAATGCCCAAACAGCTTGTTTTTGCCTCCTCGTCGCTCCTACGACGTTCTTTCTTCTTCCGCTCCTCTCCAACAGCAAAATACCCCTCGGGGAAGTCATCGGTGACACTCTGGAGTAGGCGTATCAGGGGATCGCTCCAAATTGCTCCAAATCTCCTGAAATACGACAAAAACAACAAATCGTGAAAAGTATCGCAATATTGTCGATAAATCGTGAAAAGCGTGATTTGGACGATCTAAATGGCATGCAATCATGCAGAAAAAAGGTGTAAAATGAGGAGTGATCAAAATCCCCCAAGCTTACCTCTTACTCGTCCTCGAGAAAGATAAGTAAAAGGCGAACCCGGTGGATTCGAAAAACGAAAACGACGAAAAACGAAGAACGAAGAACGAAGAAAAACGAAAAACGAAAAACGAAGAAGAAAGAAGAAAGCGAAGAGGGAAGCTGCTAGATCATTTTCTCAGGACGTGGGTTTTGCTTGCTCATATAGCATGCACTGAATGTAAAACACATGTCAAAAGATTTTTATTTCGATATCATAGTATAATGGTGCAAATAGAAATAGAAAACCCAAGAATAATGATATAGCATGAAAAACGGAATAATTTTTGAATTAACATCGTCTGAATCATTTAAAGCGGTATACAATATCGCAGATCACACACTTTTCAATTGAACGCTTTCTAAGAGGAGTATAAGAATATCACGCAATAGAATAGAAAGAATAGAAAAGTGTGGATTTCATGAAATGAGTGCTAGGCATAGATTTTCTGGATTTCGTGAAGCTAAAACGATCTCACCGAGTATAGAATATTACTTAGCCTAGGTTGTCGTGCAACGTCAAGTAGTCACTCTCTCACACATCATTGGATTCCCTCCCCCAAGCTTATCTATAAGCGTGGTGGCACAAAAAACAATATTTACATTCCCATTTTTTATAAAGCTCCAAAAGTAATGAAAATAAAAACAAAAAGAGAGAAGAAAGAGAGAACATGAGATGTGATCGTTTATTGAGATTCTTTTCTCTTTTCTATTCTTTTTCTTTTCTTTTTTTCTCTCTTTTTTTTTCTTTTTTTTCAAATAGCATATATACACAATGATCCCAAATCAAAGAGAAATAAGGATATACAAGAATTTTTCTTTTTCTTTCTTTGGTTTTGGGAAATTTGGAGCTAGGAATTAATAGCGGGGGAAATGCCATATATTTGAATCGCTTAGGGGAGATTCACCAATGATTTTAAAATAGAGAATTGATGTTCAAGGTATGTGGAGAAAGAAATAAACATGTCTCTCAGTTCACTCTATAGGACGTGCATGACAACTTCAGCAGGGAAATCTAATCTACTTAGTTTCGATCACAAAAAAGCAAAACTAATCCAGATTTATCATAGCTAACATCATTCAATCATCCTGAAGTGAAATGTACAAATCATGCATATAGAAGTGATATAGGAAAAGAAAACGATACTCCAGATATAAGCATTCAATGCGTGAATCTTGGTGTGTTTTCTGCGATAGCATACATATGAATATTCAGACTCAGCTAATAATAAAATTTCATCCATTTTCACGCGGGAAAGTATGGGTTACTATCTCTAAATGCAAGGCAAATCACAGCATATGATATCAGAAATAAAATCTAAGACATGACAAATATAGCATGCATATAGAGAAAGCTATCTCCACGTCATCGTCATCACAGAAAAGTCATCTCTAGCATGAGATGAAAAAGAAATAAAGATAAAGAGGGAAAACGAAACTATTTACAATGCAGCACACAAAGAAAATAAGAAAAACGTGATACATGGTAAAATAAAAGAAAAAGTGATGAAAGTAAGTGCAAAAGCGGAAAATGGCGTGAAAAAACAAAAAATAAGGGTGGTAAATCGTAAAGAACGTGAGAACTCACTCCCCCAAGCTAAAGTGCACAGTGTCCTCAATGTGCGAAGTGTGGCACACCGAGAGACGTGTAAAGTGAGGGGCAGGTGAGGACGCATGCATGATGAAAAAGAAAAAATAAAAATAACGAAATGAAAAATATGATGCGGACATGATGCATGCAGATACAGGAGTGATACAGATATAAAAGTGGGACACCAAAAACTCTCCCTCGCTCCCAAAAATGATATATAAAGATATGAACAAAATGTGTACCCAAAAAAAGTGAGGGGAGGGGGGTGGTGGGCAGAAATCAACAGGACCCAGCAGAGACGGGCAGCACAACGGAAAAAAGTATCAATGGCATCAAGGGTGCCTAAGAGGGTGGGGCTGCGCCGTCTCCGTCCTGAGGCGAAGGTGGGGGTGGTGGTGGCTGGGGAACAGGCTGCTGAGCGGGTGTTGGTGTGGGTGTGGGTGAGGAAGCAGGCTGGGTATGTGTAGGACTGGGGGTGGGTGCCTGCTGGGTGGTTGTGGGTACGCGAGGGAGCCGCTCGAGAACCTGGGTAAGGCAATAGTGAATGTGCGGAAGTAGGTCAAAGCGGCGAGCCATATCGGTGACGGTGGCGGACAGGGTCCTAAGGTCACCTCTGAGGCCACTCACCGCCCCCTCGAGAGCACGAATGCTCTGAAGTACAGTGTCGGGGGGAGGTGGTGCAGAGGGACGCACCGGTCTGTGCTGTGCAGGACGAGGCTGGCGTACTCGGGTGGCGTAGGTGATGGGCTCAGCAGGTAAGTGGACGAAAGGTGCTATGCTCGCAAGTGTGGGCCTAGCCTCAGTGGGAGGCTGGGGCGCAGGCTGGTAAGAAGTGGAGGCAACAGCAACGGAAGTGGAGTATAAAAGTGGCAACGAGGCGGCCAAAGAGGTCGGCGACACAGACGTGTGGACAGACGCCGCGACACTCTCAGAAAAAACGGTAGCGGTGGAGACAGAGGCGAAAACAACGGTCTCCACGGCGGCGGCAAAAGAGGGCTCTCCGTACTTAACTATAGTCGGTGGGCGCTCGGGCAGGACAGAGGAAACGGGCTCAACGGACAGAGGGCCAGCTGGGGTGGTGGGCATGGAGGTAGTGGAGGTGGTCGTAGGCGTGGAGGTAGTGGAAGTGGGCTCAGCGAGGGTACTCCCGACACCGGCAGAAGTGTGGACAGAGGTGTCGGTAGCAGCAGAAATATCGGGCTGCTGAGGGGCCACGGGGTCAGCAGGAGCAGCAGGGTCAGCGGGTGCAGCGTGGGCAGCGTGGGCCTGCGCAGCCTGCTCAGCCTCCTCGGCCTCAAGCACTTAGGCGGCGGGGATCAGGAGATCCATCGTCGGAAGCCAGTCCACCTATGCTGGTGCAATCTGAGTCTGAGCTGGGCTCAGAAGGATCATGTAATCCGCACGATAGGGGCCGTGCAACCAAATCCAGTGCCGCAGACCATGCGGATGAAGCATCTTCATCCGGGCCATGACATCTATGGACAGTGAAGTGGGGCCCGGGGCTCGTCGCACGTCAGCAGGAAAGTCCTCGCCGGTCATCATGGCGAGCAGGGTGATTAGACCGCCGCAGCATATCGGTGAGCGAGCGCCCACCGATACGATGATACGATCCAAAAACCAGCTCGCGATATCAATCACGACCGCGGGGACCAACTCGTCACCCTCCCTAGATAGAGCTCTGGGGCGCGTCATCGCGTAGAGCATATAAAGCTCCGGTGTGGACATCGTCCCAGGCTCATATCTCGCCAAAAAGGTAGTCGCCATAAGGCGCTGAGCTATACGGAGGCAAGGGTGGATGATGGCCGAGGCCTTGGCCCTACTAGGGTCAAAGGCAGCAGGAAGACCTGTAATCCGGGCCCAGAAAGCGCCGGCATCGAATGAAGGTGAGGGGATGTGAGTGGGGGCGTAACCACGGTCGGCCCCGGGGACATCGGGCCACGAGAAGAAGGCTCTCATCATACTGAGAGTGACCTGGCACTCTCGGTCCATGAACCTAAACGAGCATCCCTCGTCGGTCCGGGCGATCGAACTAAGCACCTCAAGTGTCGGACGGACAAACGTGTCCGCCGACACCTGGAAGAAATCTCGCCAACCCACGTTGTCATACAACATGAGCATCCCCTCGAGTACCCCCAGGCATCCTAGGTCTGCAAGGTGTGCGAACCTGGAGGGTACGATCGAGCGCTGGGAAATGCGCTCGAAGGCGACGCGGTGTGCGTCGTCCCGGAACGTAATCCCCAGCGGCCCGACAAGTGGAGCCGGTGGCGGTGGCTGTGGGACGGCAGGGAGTGGCTGTGGGACGGCAGGGAGTGGCTGTGCGGGGTGAATGGGCTGTGCGGGCTCTGCAGGCTGTGCGGGGTGTGCGGGGCCTGCAGGCTGTGCTGGGTGAACGGGGTGTGGTGGAGTGGGTGGAGGAGAGTCCTCCACCTCGTGGGAGGGGCCGGCATCATCCGACCGCTTCCGCTTGGCGGAAGCTCTCCTCGACCGCGGCCGTGTCCGGGGCGGCATATGGCCCTGGGTGCTCACCAAAAATGTGAAAAGTGCGGCGTGCGTAAAATAAAGGAAAGAGTATACCGCGACACGCCGCGAGAGCAAAGCTATGGAAGCGTGCGAAGACGACGCCTTCACGTAGCCCAAAACAATCCCCGGAAGCTCCCCTGGGCTCCCCTAAGCTCCCCAATATACCCGAAGTTGGCCGGAGGTGTGGCCGCCGGCGGCGACTCGAGCGGAGGCGGAGGAAGCTCGGCCGGCGGCGGGTGGCCGAGCGCCGCGGCGAGGGTCGAGGTCGGGCGAGTGAGGGGGAAGCTGCGGGCGAGGGATACGGGCAGTCGCGGGTTTTGGGATTTTTTTTTCGTTTTGAAAACCGCGCTGTCCCGCTCCCCCTTTTATAGAAAAAGTTACTACTCGGCTGAGTGACTATGTCGCTCGGCCGAGTGAACTCGACGGAAAAATTCCTCCCCGCTTACCCTTCGGCCGAGTGGCCTTACCACCCTTGGCCGAGTGGAGTAAGTCCATTCGACCGAGTGGATCAAGCTACTCAGCAAGACTCGCCCTAGGAGCGTATCAGTTTTACTCGGCCGAGTGAAAATATATACTCGGCCGAGTAGCAATTATACTGAAATCAAGAAAAGAAACAGAGAGTTGGGTACAGCAGACTTCCCTCGTTTGTTAGCTGCTCGGGCGGACGAACTTGTGAGCTCGGCCGAGTGACTAGTATACTCGGCCGAGTGAACTTTGTTTTCTGCTGTTTGTCTTCATTTGGGCTCTAAACTCTGTTTTTCTTCCTCCAGTCGATTTCATCTTCCTCCTAAGCATCGAGCGCATTCCTGGAGCGCTCCTCGTCGCCTTGTTCATCCTCCTAATGATAGGTACCTCGTTCTCCTCTCCTGTCAAAGAAAAATAGGACCCGTTATCACGAAATTTTTGGGGCGAACGACTCAAAACACTAATAATTTCTAAAACAAAAATAAAGGAAAAGTAAAAATAAAGCTATAACCGTCGGGTTGCCTCCCGATAAGCGCTTGTTTAAGGTCGTGAGCTTGACCCCCTATGATTTTCAATTAATGCGGGATGTTTGGTGCATATGAGATGCACCCGTCAAATTTTCCGGGGAGAACGCTTGGATTCGGAAGTTGTGGCGGCGTGTTCTCCCTCGGTGGTCTCTCGTCTCGAATAGTGTTGGGGGGTGGCTCCCCCAAGCTAGCGCTTGCTCCGGTCCTCGGCTTCACCGGTGACACCGATTTCCGTATCGGCGGAGCTTTCTTCGGAGACTTCAATTTTGAGAACTCGCAGAGCTCTCGAATCCTCGCGACATCAGCGTCGCCTTCATCAACTTCGGTGGAGAGGTCGGGGGAATGCTCCTTCTTATCTTCTTGGCAATCCGGCCCCTCCTCAAAATCTTCCTTGAATAGAGCGCCGATCGAATGGGGGATCGCCTCCTCAATAACCTCGTCAAGGAGGTCCATATAGTCCAGCTCCTCGTGATAAGGCATGTGTTTCATTGCCTTGGGAATATGAAGCTCCACCTCGATGTTGCCGACATTCAATGTTAGAGTTCCTTCACGTACGTCGACAATGACACCGGCGGTGGCGAGGAACGGGCGTCCAAGTATTAGCGACGTGTCTCCCTCCTCCTTAACATACATGATCACGAAGTCACATGGCAAACATATGACCCCCGGGACTTGTAGCGGGATGTCCTCTGCGATCCCTACCGGCCTTGTGATCCGACCATCAGCTAGTTGTATCCGCATGTCGGTAGGCTTCAATTTCGTGCCGGTATTTAGCCTTAGGAACATAGAGAGAGGCATGAGGCTAACACTAGCCCCTAAGTCCACCAACGCCTTTTGTAGAGGGACACCGCCCAAGGTGCAAGGGATTCGAAAACTCCCCGGGTCTTTGAATTTAGCCGGCTCCTTCTCTCTCTTGGTGAACCAAGAGCCCTCCTCGGCGAGCATAATTTTCTCCTTCCTCTTTCTTCCCGAAATCAAATCCTTTAAAAATTTGGCGTATGTCGGGATCTCAACGATAGCATCGAGAAAGGGAATATTGAGGTTTACCCCTCTCAAATATTCGAGAAACTTCGCTAGTCGCTTCTCCATTTTTGCTCTAGCAAGCCTCTGAGGGAATGGGACCGGTGGCATAAAACGCCTCTCTTCAATCAATTGCTCCGCTCTAGACTTTTCTTTTTCTTGCGGCTCTTTCTCCATCTCGACTTCAACGACCGGCTCAATTGGCTCGACATTCTCCTCCACGGGTTTCTCGGTTGGAATCATGACGGGAGTGGTATCCTTCCCGCCTCTAGTTGTATCGGCAACCACGGCATTGATGTGGCCGGTGTTGCCCCGTGGGTTTTGCTCGGGTTGAGCCGGTAATTGTTGAGTATTTCGATTAAGCAACGCCAATTGCTCCGAGATTTGGGCTACAACGGTTGTAAGGGAGTCTTGGCCCGCCTTCAAGGAGGCATTGATCTTCTTTTGCTCGACCATAAACTCCTCCACTCTAGCTTCAAAGTCGAAACGTTGTTGAGCTTGTGGGGGGTTTTGATTTCTCCACCCTTGATTGTATCCGGGCGGCCTATAGGGTCCAACTTGTTGCTTTGGTGCGAAATTTTGTTGTGGAGGCCCCCTCGGTGGATATTGTTGTTGTGGTTGTGGTGGTGGTCGAGCTTGTTGAGGTAGTGGCGGTGGCTTCAATGCTCCTTCATTGTTGGCATAGGAGAAACCGGGATGGTTTCTAGTGGCCGGATTGGCCCAATATCCTTGGTTCCCTGCGACGTATTGACCTTACTCTAAAGAGCCCTCTCCTTGTTCTCCTCCCAAATACATAGCTTGGGATTGGTCTTGCCAATCACACATTTGATTCGTTGGTGTGAATGTGGAAGGGGTTCCTTGGGGCTCCGTGATATACTTCTCCAGTCTCTCCACCACCTTGTGGAGAGAATCGAACTTGTTTGTCAGCTCCGCTATGGCCTTCGCCTCATAGATGCTAGATGGCTTCAAGGAGGACGAAGAGTGTCATCGCTCGTCGCCCCATTGTTGATTGTTTGAGGCCATCTCCTCAATTAGGGCCGTAGCTTCGTCGGGAGTCTTCGATAGGATGGCACCATTTACCGCGGCATCAATAATCTGCTTGGTCCCCGGTTGGAGACCATTGTAGAAGCTATGCACTAGCTCCCAATCTTCAATGCTATGGTGCGGGCACTGATGCTGCAGGTCTTTGAAATGCTCCCAAGCCTCATAGAGCGTCTCTTGAGGTCCTTGCTTGAAGGACATAAGAGCACTCCTAATCTTTGCCGTCTTGGAGGGCGGATAGAACTTGTCAATGAACGCACTCGCCAACTCGTCCCATGTGGTAAAGACTCCCTCAGCTTGCGTCCTCAACCAATAAATAGCTTTATCCTTTAATGTGAAGGGGAAGAGGCGCAGTCTGATGGCATCGATGGAGACCCCCGTCATCTGAAATGTGGCGCACTTCGACAAAAATAGCTGGATGTGGTAGTGGGGATTTTCATGGGCATTCCTATGAAATGGATCCTGCTGCATCAGAACCACTAGTCCAGTCTTCAGCTCAAAATTCTTGTCAGCCGCCAACTCCGGCATGGCAATGGATGAGGTCGTAGAAGAGGTCTTAGGCCGAAGCCTATCTCGAATAGAAATAATCCTCTCCATTCTTGCCGCTAATTATTCCGCAGTTTCCGGGTTGGTCATAAACCTCCCTTCCGGGTCTTGTCTCCTCTCCGCTCTGATTCTCCGCACAGTACGTTTAATCTCGGGATCAAATAATATAGCTTCAGGGTCCGCAGTGGATCTCGTGTACATGCACGGGAAAACAAAGTTTCAGAGAAGTGATTAGCACAATGTAAGGGTTAGATAAAAAATAAAGAAATAAAACAAAAAGAAAGAAATAGCTAGGGTGGTAGGGTCAAACGCATTCGCCTCCCCGGCAACGGCGCCAAAAACTTGATCGCGCCCCGGATACACGTCCCGGAGCGACGGTTGTAGTTTTACCGCAAGCGCACGGTGTAGCGGCGAGCGGGTTATCGAACACAGGGAGGACGAATGAAAGTGCCTGCTCCGAACAACCTGGCTATTAAGAACAGAAAAGATGGAATTTGCCTTTGGTGATCCTGTCACAATCGTCAGACAAAGTATGGAGATATCAAATCAAATAAAGACGCCTAGGGAATGGGGAATCCCCGCTACTCACCGTATCTCGTCAATGTGATTCATTGGTATCGCCATTGCTAGGGTAGAATTTCGGATGAACTAGTTGCAACTGAATGTAAAACCTAGCTCACACTCTCGCGCTGTTGCCGGTCTATAGCTATCCTAGGTTTGGGTCCAATCTCTTGCAAACCCTAGCCTAGGCAAGCTAGCATTAGGATCAACATCATTGTTCAATCGTGCCCCGAGCCCACTCTCGTGCAAACTCAGGCCACGACCTAGGTTGGGATAGTTCCTACCCGTCCAATCTCTTGCAAACGGGTATCGGCATGGAATTGCTACCGAGAACCCTAGCATCGGTCCAATCTCTTGCAAACCGATACTACGGAAATTCAATTTCACCCCAATTCGGATTCCTAGGGTTTCTTATCGAATTGGGATCCAATCTCTTGCAAATCCCAATCTATAAGAACACCTAGCAATCCATAGTAATTCGATCCCAAACTAACCCTAATAGCAATTCTAGCAATATTTCTACCAAATCACCACAAATAAGAAATTGGGCTCGTAGGGTTCATCCCCACGCCCCAAGACGTATAGACTACTCACAATTCATATCACAAGTGCAAAAATAATCAATTGAAATAACAAGAGAATTCATCACAATATTCAAATAAGCAATAAAAATGAGATTTTTAATAGAGAGGGAGACAAACCAATAGAGTTCTCCAAGAATCCAACAAAAATAAACTTCTCTCTCCTCTCCAATCACAAGAATCAAAACCTAAAAAGTTTAATCTAAAAAGCTGCAAAAAGTAAAGGAAAAAGCTCTCTAACCTAGGTTAAAAACTGGGGTTAAATACCCCCCAAAATCGTCCAAAAAACTGTGACCAAAATGCCCCTGCGCAGCCTGAAAATCGCAATTTACGCTATAGGCAGCGCGTCGCACTCGGCCGAGTGACAAAAGTCGCTCGGCCGAGTGACAAACCCTGAGAATTTCCAGTAAGTCTTGGTCTTCGGGTGTCTTCACTTCGGGGGTGGCTCGGCCGAGTGAGTTGTCGTCACTCGGCCGATGGCTTCTAGATACTCGGGCGGTCGGCATTTTCCACTCGGCCGAGTGGATCTTCTGAAGCTCAGGCAGACGAAAAACAGTAAGTTGGCACTTTTTGATGGGCATCGTCTGAGTGCCACTCGGGCGGACGGAGTCTCGTCACTCGGCCGATGTGGCTTCCGATGCTCGGCCGAGTGCACACATGAAACGTGTCCGATCTGGTCGGCCGAGCGGGGTCTCGCTGGTCGGCCGAGTGACTCCTTCACTCGGCCGAGTGAGACACCAAAAATACCCAAACAGCTTGTTTTTGCCTCCTCGTCGCTCCTACGACGTTCTTTCTTCTTCCGCTCCTCTCCAACAGTAAAATACCCCTTGGGGAAGTCATCGGTGACACTCTGGAGTAGGCGTATCAGGGGATCACTCCAAATCGCTCCAAATCTCCTGAAATACGACAAAAACAACAAATCGTGAAAAGTATCGCAATATTGTCGATAAATCGTGAAAAGCGTGATTTGGGCGATCTAAATGGCATGCAATCATGCGGAAAAAAGGTGTAAAATGGGGAGTGATTAGTTCTTCCCATCCATATTTTTGTGCCCATCTGTCTTTTTGGGGCCCGCACCTATTTAGCTTGGGGAGGACCCATCAAATTCCATTTGCATATATTCATCATTTGCATCATCTACATGGTTGTACATATTATAGGCATTAGGACATGCATCTGCATTTTTCTTTTAAATTTGTATAGTTTTTTTTTCTGTTTTTCATTTTGCCTTTCTTTTCACCCACCTGCCCCACCTAGCAATATTTCCCATCTTGTACACGTGTTCTCAACAGTGAGGCCACTACTGTGTTTAGCTAGGGGGATGAGCGCTGTCACTTTTTATTTTATTTTTTTCCCTTTCATTTTACATCTTCTTATTTTTATTTTCCACCCATCTTCCACCATTTTATTTTTTTTCCTTTTAGCATCATATTTTCTATCTTTCGATATGCTTGCATGCTTGTCTTTATTTTACTATCCCGCTTTTCTTTGCCCTTTTATGCTAGATATATTCTCTGTGATGATATATCATATAGCTTTAGCCACTATAACGATTCTTATTATCCTTACCATGCTAGTTAGAGTATTTCAGTTCTTGCTGTCCATATGCTTGCAGTTCTATTTCTATCCATATGCTTGCAGCTCTATTTCTTTTGATGATATCTCTAAATGAATGCATGATATTAATTGAAGCTGAATGTATGGATTAGTGCTTAGTATGCTTTTGTTGAAAATGCGACGTGCTTTTATATTTCATATATTCACGCACGTTTTCCTTTGTACTTTTCCGTTATTTTCCCCCGTCACGTATCTGTTTTCTCATATTTTCTTGTTTTCTTTCACTTCTCCTTGTTTTTACGTGTTTGCAGGAGTTTCCCAGCGTAGGGGACGTCTAACGACGCTATCATAAGTCCCCAGAGCAATGGGAGGAGTCACGCATGATCCAAGGGGTCATACGCCAGAGATCTCCATCTTTTAGCCCCCACCCGATCGGTTGGACACAGCCAACCGATCGGGCGATGCACGCATGCACGACCCGATCAGCCGCTGAAGTAACGAAAGTGTCAACCGACCGGGTCACCGACTGGTTCAACCGACTGTTCTCTCTGGAAATTGGAGCTGAAACTCAACCGATCGGGTGATCTTCACCCGATCGGTTTACATGTAGCGGTTTCCCCGAAGAAGATGACCCGGAGAGCTCATCCGACGGTCGGCTGACCGTGCCAAAATATCACAAGTCTCTATCTTTTTGGGCAACAATTCCAATCGATCGGTTGATTTATCAACCGATCGGTTCACCCGATGAGCTCAAGATCCAAACGACGAGCAGCTTCCATCAACCGACCGTGTCGCCTGACCGGGTGAAATGCTGAAGATTGCTGCCGAAGTTCGCAGTAGGTCACCCGATCGGGTGATTCTTCACCTGATTGGGTGATGTCGATTTCTATAAATAGAGACCCTAGGTTTCCAGAAACGGAAGAGAGTTGTTATTTTGCTGTTTTTCTCTCTCTTGACGGCTGTAATTTTCTAGATATTTGTAAGTTGTCTGATCTTTACCAAACCTTAATATAGTGTTATTTGCATTGCTCTTACTACTTTTCAATGGCCTGATCATGCTTTTAACGGTAGATTTCGATTTAGATTGCTTTTTACCTAATATGTGTGAGTAATTCCCAAATCTGGGATTTTGGTAGAAACCCCTTCTTGGGTTCTCCCCGATGCGTCCATAGGACTAGAAAATCGATAGGGATTAGGAATCTATCGGTTATGCTGGGTGTTTCATTGTCATCGGTGGGAAAAAGACCGCCTTTGACTGTTGGGCCACGGGGGAATAAACTTGGCGGTTGACTCCATAACCATAGCTCACGCCCTTAGCGTAGACATCGAATCCTAGCGCGCGGGAGCGGCAGGATGAGATGTTGGGAGTTATCATTGCGAGCTTAGTGCTCCCAGAGTCGGTCAGTGTTAATGGACATGGGAGTGCCCACTGACCGAACCCGGGTAGTCCGGCGTATCATCCTGGGCACCGACCGGAATATCGGGCCCATGGGACGCCAGTATCACTCTTAGAGGCAACGTCTCACCATTAGACCCTAATTCTGATCGTTTTCCTACCCGTAGGTAGTGTTGGCGAGAATCGCACGATAGGGTGGAAACCGAAGTCCTGGGTTTCCCTTTATATTGTTTATCCCTCGCATTCTATCTTTCGTGACAACCCATCTACTGATTCGGGCTAGCTCACCCATGGGGTGAATCCGGTCCTTTCTGACACAAGCACAAGCACGCCTCCATGAGTTTGACCCCCAAACCACTCTACAATACCGTGCGCTTGCAGTTATAAATATTTAAATCTCACGCCCCCAATCATAAATTGCACACATCTGACGCGCACAACGCGGGGACGTCAAGCTTTATGGCGCCATTGCCGGGGAGGCAACATGCTTGTTATTTTAGGATCTCATGAACCCTTGAGTCTAGCTCTCATCTCTATCTCGCGATAATTTTCGAATTCTTTTTTTCGTTTTTCGTTTTTATTTTTATTTTATAATTTATCTGTTTCTTTCCCACTTTTCGCTTCACGGGTGTTTGTTGCTTTTCATGCGCAGGAGTTCAAGGAGTCTCGACGACTTGATTCCCGTTGATCCGGAGATGAACGCCACCCTAAGGTGTTTAGCCATAGAGAAGCGAAGAAGAGAAGAGCCCGAAGACATGGGGGAGAACACCCCACCTCACAAGTCCCTGCTGGAGTACTCGATGCCATCTATCGAGTCCACCTCTGCCATCCGTCCTCCTGCTATTACGACGTAAAGCTTCGAGCTTAAGCCGCCTTTGGTGACGTGGATCCAGCAGGATCAATTCTCGGGTGCACCCGTGGAGAGCCCCATCGAACATTTGGACTCCTTCTTGGAGAAATGAGACACCTTCCGGATAAATGGTGTAACGACTGAGGCGATCCGTCTGAAGCTATTCCCCTTCTCTCTGCGAGATAAGGACAAGTTGTGGCTTAGGGGGAAGGACCCAAATACGTTCAACACTTGGGAGAAGCTTTCAAACGCTTTTCTGACGAAATTCTTTCCTCCGGGGAAGACCATGAAGCTGAGGAGTGAGATCTCCTCCTTCTCCCAAGCCAGCCACAAGTCCCTGCATGAAGCTTAGAGAAGATTTAAGGAGATGCAGCGAAGATGCCCTCATCACGAGCTTCCCAAGTGGCAGATAATCAATCTGTTCTACAACGGATTGATGGACAACTTGAAGTCTTCAATGGACTCCGCGGCTGGGGGTCCTTCATGTCCAGAAGTGAGAAATATGCTGGGAACATTCTAGAAAATATTGCATCAAACAATGAGCGGTGGTGTGACGAGAGAGCCACACCTAGATCTGGGGGTATCCACAGGGTCGAGGACGTCGACAAACTATCCAGTAAGTTTGACTTGCTGTCGACCCAGATCTCCACGCTAATGGTAGGAGCCGGTGGTGCCGGTACACAACATATTGTGGCGGTGGAATCCGAAGTCATGGGATACTTCGAGGGTGGTGACATCTCACCACCGTTGGACCAAGCGAGTTCACTATTCTACAATCCTACAGGAAATGTGCCGTATCCACCACGGACTAGCTCCAATCCGGCCTACTCTCCAAATAACCGGAACCACCCCAACCTTAGCTACCGGGCGTCGTATCAACAGCCGCTTCCTCAGCAACAACATCAGCTAATATATCAGCCGGCTAGGCCTCAGCAGTAGTAGTTTCAGCAGCAGCATTTTCAGTAGCAGCAGCCTCCGCAACAGTATCAGCAATATGCTCCCAAGAATCAGCAACCCATTCAGTAGCAGCAGTAATATGGCCAGCAGAGGGCCATCTCTTCGGTTGAGTCCCTCTTGACTCAATACATCACCAACCAGGAGAAGATAAATTTGAAGCTGGAGATGGGGTAAAGAGCTCTCACGGATCAGGTAACCCAGATGGTGTTACAAGTGGCGAACCTTCAGAGGCCGCAGAATCTATTACTGCCACAACCTGAAGTGAACCCGAGGGAAGCAAATCAGACTTTGGCACTCATGCATGAGAATGCGAATGTGTCTGCTATCGTATTGAGAAGCGGGACACAAATCCCCACAAGAGTGCCCCCAAGGAACCGGAAGCACCGTTGGTCGTAGAATGACCAATTGAAAAATTGAATGATGACGGTGCTTCGTCGCCAAAGCAAACGACTCCGCAGGGAGTCCCTGAAGAGGAGAAGAAGAAACCCGAGGAAGGGAGCCTCAAAGTGTTCAAGCCCGTTGTGCCTTTTCCACAACGGCTAGCCCAAGCTAAGATAGACGAAAAGTATGGCAAATTCTTTGCCATGGTCAAGGATCTAAGCTTGCAAATCCCCTTCCTTGAAGCTATAGAGACCATACCATCCTACGCGAAATTCCTCAAGGATTTGGTAACAAAGGGGTCGAGAAAGGAGAAGGTCGTTCTGACGGCAGAATGTAGTGCTCTCATCCAGCGAGCAAATCCACCTAAGCTTAAAGACCTGGGGAGCTTCTCTATCCCTTGTGCGATCGAGGAGGTAAAGATCCATCGCGCGCTCGTCGATCTTGGAGAGAGCGTCAGTTTAATGCCCTTGTCGCTATATAAGAGGATATGGATGGGCAATTTGGAGCCCATCGGTATGACCCTACAGCTTGCAGACCGTTCGGTCAAATATCCGGTGGGTGTTGTAGATGACCTTCCTGTCAACGTAAGAGGGGTGCATGTGCCGGTGGACTTCGTCGTCATGGACATGCCTGAAGATGCGCACACCCCCATCATCCTTGGACGGCCTTTGATGGCCACTACCGACGTTTTAATAGATGTGAAGAATGGAAATCTTTCCCTTAACGTAGGCAACGAAAAAGTCGAGTTCGACTTAGGGTTGTCGATGAAGCACCCCAATCCCTCGGATCATCCAAGATGCAATATGCTGGAGTTAGAAGAAGAGAGAGTTGTGGAGGCAAGCTCCTGGGAAATTCTTTCAAGAAATCCCCCCGATAGCTTGGGGGACTTAGAAGAACCAGTCGGCCTGAAGAAATATGACGTTGCTGGGAAAGCGGATGCGGCACACACGGTCCCTCCCGGATTTCAAAATGCTCCTCTGACGAGGAGGAAAGGGAAAGAGCCCATGGGGCTCACCGGAGAAGAGATTCGGATCCTAAAACGAGTGACGGTAGACGCCAATATAAGGGGGAAGCCCCGGATCCCGTCAACAAAGGGAGGGTCGCCGAGCAAGTTTTCTTGTCACCGCCGACGATACCGAAGGTCGCCAACTCTGAATCCGAAGCAATGCCGACTTTAGGGCATCACCCCCATCCACCTTGAATATCATCAACGGGCGTCGAGCAAACGACGTTAAACAAAAGCGCTTCATGGGAGGCAACCCATGCTCTAAACTCTTATCTTCGTTTTTAGGATTTTTATTATCTTTATTTTTTCTACTTTAATAATTAAATTCAGCAGCGGGATCATCCGTCGAGAGACTTAGGCCATTTGAGAATTTTTGTAGAAAACAAGCCCTCACCCGATCAGGTGATTACTCAACAGATCGGGTGAGATGTATCAGACTATGGCCGTATCTGAGCTCCAACGAACCGGTCGGGTGAAGCAAGCCGAGACCGGGTGGCAGACCATGTGAGCTGTGCAGAAGTCTCGGGAATTTTGGGAATTGATCAACCAGTCGGTTGATACGAAGCGTGGTCGGGTGACTGACCGGGTGAGCTGTACTAAACTTTCGGGAAATAAGTATGAAGCGTCCACCCGATCGGGTCGCCTGTAGCCAATTTTCAGCAAATTTTTCGACCTAAAAGTCAACCGATCGGGTGACATTTCACCCGATCGGTTCGACTTAAACCCTATAAATAACCCAACTCCACCCGTTCATCTCCCCCTCGCCCGATCTCGATTCTCTCTCGCCGTTTTGACTCCTCCGAGCTCCAACCGACGCCGTTTCTCCCTCAACCAACCGCACAACTCCCTCCGTCGATCTCCCAAGCCTCTATATCCATCTCTCCATCGATCCATCCCCTTCCCTCTTCGATTTCACCTACATCAAAGCCCTAAACTCCGCCCAACCCCCCCCCCCCCCTTCAAAAATTTGCGGAAAAAAGAAGCGCTGCGGTTTCACACTTCCCCTATCGCATTGCGTTGGGACATTAACGAGCAAGGATCTTCGTCTCGCTTGGATAACTTCGCTCCTCAGCTCAATTTCATATTTTGCCCTAGAAATTTTTACTTGCTCGATCACTTGTGTGTGTACATTCATCATACTTTTGCATTCACTCATGCACACACACCCACATGGCTCGGGATCAAGACAGAGGTAAGGCTATCATGCGAGAGGGGGAGTCGTCTCGCAAGAGACGCAAGACCACACGTCCACCACACACATGCCCTCCTCCCGTACAGCCTGCACAACCCCAACCCCAACCCCAACCTATGATCCCAGTTGAGGACCCACTGATGGGCCCGCATGGCTACCGCTTCAGGAACCAGGAGCACAAAGACTTTTACCATAGACTAGATGCTCGGGGGCATCTATCGACCAAATTCACCCACAACCAAATGCTTATCGATCTCGGTGTATTCACCGAGGTCGGGACTCTCTTCGCGAATTTAGGTTTGTTGGCTTTCCTGAACACTAGCACCGTGTCCTACCCCGCACTCACACTCGAATTTTTATCCACACTTGTCTGTGAATCGGGGTCGATCGTCATATTTCGGGTCCGCAATAGAACCATTTGCACCCATCTGGATACCATCAATGACATCTTTGGTTTCCCCATCCTGGGGAACGACGCTATCTGCCCCTCCGGGTATCCCCCCGAATTTGACGTCGATCAGTTTTGGTTCCGCCTCACCCTTCACCCCGACAATCCCTGAGGTAAGGCCAAGGCCTCCTCCATCATTCACCACATCTTCCGTCTGGCCCACCGAATCATTTTTTCCACGGTTTTCCCCAGGGATGAGTCAGGTACCGTGACCATCCCTGATCTCTTCATTCTTTGGGCCATGACATTTCCCTTCGTTCGGGGTGATGACGGGATTTCTTTTAGGGCCCCTACCGTTCCCGTTCATGCCGATGCTTGGCTTGTTTCCAAGCTTCTGGAGATTAGCCGTGCCAGCAAGGGAAAGCTTTGTTGCGGGGGCATTATCACGATCATAGCTTCTGCTCCCTGATTTAACATTGTCATCCCCCGAGACCTTCCCACTGCCGTAGGACCCTCACGTCTAGATCTCGACGTCCTGCGACATATTCACATGATTAAGCCGCGCCCCGATGGCCACTTCACCTTCCATTACGGCCACCCCCTATCTCCCTATACCATTCTGTCCAACCCCGCTCGCATGACTATTGCTTTGGCGACAGATTGGACATTTCCTCCCGATCCCGAGTTTATGGAGGGGCTCCGTCTTCCATTCATTCCCCATCGCGCTCCGAGACCACCTTTCCCTATCGCCCACTTAGGCGTGCAGGATATCCCTACGTCCCGGGGAGACCCCGGGGCTGGCCCTAGTCATGCCACCCCGGCTTCACTTCCCACCACCACTGTCGCCACCCATCCGGTTCGTACTACCTCCTCCTCCTTCTTTTGTCGAGCCACTTTCGCTCGTCTCGCTCTCGAGACTGAGCTGGCTTATCTTCACACTGTCGTTGCATCCTCCACCCCCCGGACCCAGCCCCTTCGATTTTCACTCAGCCACGCTTCCTCGCACTTGAGAGGGACGTGGCCACCATCCTCCGCATTCTCACTCACGTCCACGGACCTCCTCCACCCACACCACCACCTTCACCCCCCTCGACGATCTTCACCTCCCCCATCACATTCCTCACCTCCACCATCACCCCCTAGGAGACCATCCCCTCCTATCACTACTTCCATCCCCACTACCTTACCTACTCCCACGGTTTCCATTCCCTCCACTGTCGCCCCCACAGCTCCACTTCCCTCCACTACAGTCACCCCATACGTGCACCGCAAGAAATTACAGGTGGGATCGCGTTCACTTCCACCACCATCCACTTCCATCCCGGTACCCACCCCATCTGTCGCAGTATCCACCCCATTCACCGCCGTTTCTACCCCATCTACCTCCGTGTTGGTCGTCCTTTCACTCCCACTCACCGTCATCACTCCCACACCACCCATCATCCACACTTCCTCCACACCCACCGATCCATCACCTCGACCACTTTCTCCACTTTTCCGCACACCAGTCACCTCACCCACCCACCCTGCATCCCCCACATCTTTCACCGAGGAGGACGAGGATGACTCCTCTCCTGCCTTTTGATTTCACTTTGTTTTTTTTTTTGACCTCCCCCTTGCATATCTCTGCATTTTCATGATCACATCATATCGCTAGCATTGTCACGTCTAGCTTGGGGGAAGTCAATTTTTCTGTATGCTGTCGTGTGATGTTTTCTGTATGTGCTTGTTATATATGTTGTGTCGTGTGATGTGATTTTTATTTTCTGTTTATATGTCGTGTGGTGTGATTTTTATTTTTATTCTTCTTTTCAGTTTCGTTTGTGTGATTTTCTTGTCTTTCGTGTCTTTTTGTGTTTGTGCGTATTCCCCCCATTTTCATTGCCCTCCCGTATTTAGTTCTATTGTATTGAGGGCAATGCAAGTTTCAGCTTGGGGGAGTCGCACTTCGTGCGTCATTTGTCTCTTTTTCTTCGTTATTTGAGTCGTTTTCCATCGTGTTTTTCTTTTTCTTTTCTTCTTTTTATCTCTTTCTCCTAGAGATGAACCCTATGATGAATTGCCACAAGAAACACACACACACACACACACCTAGCATGGCTTCGATAATCACATTCACTAACCCTAGGAAGTCGAGTCATCTTGCATTTCATGCATCGTGGGTCCACTTAGCCTTATTGTGAGTCGTGTGTCGTGACTAGCGTTTGGTGTGCTTCTACTTTGTGATTGTATTTTATATACCTGTCCAGGAATGACCCATAGATTATCATGCTTCGATTTGAATATGCGGTATTTGCCTCTCTTATCTGCTTCTGTATGCGTGAATATACATATATCGTATGCTTCATTTCGCATGAGTCGGGATTCCACAGTTAGGACTAGGATAGCCCGTTTTAGCCTATGCTCTGATTAGCGAGACATTTCCCTTGCCCAAGTGTTTAGAATCCGATTTCTTTTATATTTTACTTGGTGCAAATCCCCTCGTTGTGTACCATTCTCCCACTTGGGAGAGTACACACGTGTATATATCCCAAAATCCAAAAATAAAAAAAAGAAAAAAAACCAAAAAAGAAGAAAGAAAAGAAAAGAAAAAAAAAGAAAAAAATATGTATAGCCAAAAAGCCAAAAAAATACAAATACCCAAAACCCAAAAAAAAATTACAGTGTGAATATTTTTCCTATCTACCGAGAATAAAGGGAAGGCAAGAATTTGCACCGAGTGTTCTACTACACATCATCTCAACCCCCATCGCTTTCGAAAACACTTGGAATATGGAATTTATAGCTATTACCTAGGCGATAGTGTGGTGATGCCCGAGTCCCTAGCTGTGGAGTCCCTGACACATGATGCGTTTCTATTCTCATACTCTTCTCATGCATGCTTGAGCTATATATTCACCGCCATTTCTAAATCGAATCGATATTTGGGTCATTTCTTGGATTTGTGTATATGGAGTTTATAGCATAATGTAGATAGCGACACCGTCTGCTAGCACATGACCACACTCACTCGTGCTTCACCGCGTGGGCCCACGACACTTGTCTGGACTCGTATTCCTTGGTTTAGTAATATGATTTGGCGTTTGCTTGCTTGGTGTGTCGTTTTTGATTTTGTTGGCCCTGACGGGCGATTTAGGATTTATAGTTCTTTTTTCTCTCTTTCTCTCTATTTTCTCCCTCCGAGCTCCTACTCTCACTCGTCTACCTCGAGGACGAGGAAGGGTTCAGCTTGGGGGATTTTGACGTGCGTTTATATTTCATATATTCACGCACGTTTTCCTTTGTGTTTTTCCGTTATTTTCCTCCGTCTCGTATCTGTTTTCTCATATTTTCTTGTTTTCTTTCACTTCTCCGTGTTTTTACTTGTTTGCAGGAGTTTGCCAGCGTAAGGGACGTTTAACG
>JAULAV010002967.1:0-55867 GCA_030789695.1 Scilla litardierei | reverse complement strand
AAATATACTGGATCCACCTTTTCCTATAGGTGACATCAATCCAGTAGTGCAGTATTTCATGCTTTCAATAATCTCGAATACTCTCAACAGCAAGAGGACCGTATAGATTTGCTTGATTAGTTTGTTCAGAATAAATACACCCCAATGTTGGCAACAATAATCTTTTACACCCAAACTCCTTAAATGCTATTGATGGCCATCTTCTTCACATTTATATATGTCTCGCTTGTTTGCTCACCACCCATCGAGCACTTCTTTCATGATAAACTTACTTTCTATTCATTTGACTTGATCACGCTTAGCAAATTCGTGATTTTATTGATCAAGTCATTTGAATAGGATTGTTTGGTATAAGCTTGGGAGAAGCGCTCTCATGCATCATTGTATGTGCATGTAGTTGCATTAAAATTTCTTGTCATTCATTTCATCATTTTTTATTCCCCCCCATATTTATCGTTGTTCCTCATATTCTTTCATTATGATCCGTTGAGGACAATGTGAAGTTTAAACTTGGGGGAGTGCATTTCCATGCCATTTAGTTACACTTTTACTCTATTTTTCAGGTTTTTAGAATTTTTCATAATTTTTGCATCATCTTTCTGATTTTTCCATTTTATTTTCATTTTATGTGTGTTCATGCTCATATTTTGTGCGTGTTCTTCTTTTCTTTCCTCTCTTTTATTTTTATTTCTTTATTTTCTTTTCCTCCTTTTGCTAGATATGTTCCTTATGATGATATCTTGTATTGCTTTAGTAACCATCACGATGCTTCCTACTATTGCCATGCTATTTGAAGTATTTCAGTATCATGCTATCCATGTGCTTGCTTATATATTATTTTGATGATTCATCTACATGAATGCATGATATTAATTGAAGCTGAATGTATGGCTTAGTGTTTAGTATGCTTTTGTTGGAAGTGCACCAAGATTCACGCATCAATTGTATAACGGAAGCGTCTGCCTTATTGTCTTATTCACCTTCTGTTGCATGCTTGATATGATTGTACTCTTTACTACTTGACTTTGCTATTTATTGAAATGATTGAGAATATCCATGCTTACATATGAGTTTAGTTGATGTATTATCTTATTTAACCATTTGTGCACATCTTAGAGTGAACTGAGTGTTACACCATTTCCTTCTCCACATATATCTTTTAATTCTCTACATGTCACTTGAGTTCATCTCCTAAAGCTACTTATATCGCATCTATTTTCCAAAAATTCCTACAAAAGAGAAAGTTAGCTCCAAAAAGTACAAAAAGCCAAAAATGAGCCAATAAACCAAAAATACAAATCATATAGCTCCTACAAAAATCTAAAAAGAAAAATGAGAAACAAAAAGGTCAAAAAGAAAAAGAAAAATATTTCTTTATCTCATTATTGGAGCCACAAAATACTTGGAAAAACGAAGGCAAAAATCCTAGTTTCACTATCATATTTCTTTAGATGCGATACCTCAAGCTAAGCTTGGGGGTGAATTCACTTAACCATATGAGTGAGTGCGACATTAGAGTGGAGAGGTGCACGAATGGGGAAGTTTGATAATGCTGAAACTTAGCAAAATACTTTAGTTATGGATATTTATTATGATTAGATATAAATATGTGAATGCCATGATTTATTCCATTCTCCATTGCATGCTTGGTGTGATTCTGATATGCTTCTGTTATAACTATTGATTGAAAAGTGTGTCGCCAATGAGTTGTATTTTAAATTCTATGAAATTTGTGATGTGGATATGAATTGATTTTATGAATTTAGAGAGTCCCTTTTGTTGTTCTTAAACGCTTGCAAGTACCATGTTCAAGTAAGATATGAAATCTTTATAGTATGTGATTCGTGTTTTCCGAGTTATCGTGATGTGTAGCTTATGTCTTAAGATCTGAGATAATAATCTAGCTATCCCTGCCACTTTGTAGTCTTTTTCGTTTTCTTATTTTTACCTCTCGGTGACCTTCGTATTCGTCTTCCTCGAGAACGAGTAAGAGGTAAGCTTGGGAGATTTTGATCAGCTCATATTTTACACTTTATTTCTGCATATTTGCACACTGTTTCGATTACTCATAACGCGATTTCATGATTATTCGACGATATTTCGATACTTTTCACTATTTCTTGTTTTTGTCTGATTTCAAGAAATATGGAGAATTGGGAGCAAAAATGAGCCTAGAGAACCTACATGCATGCTAGAGCGTCGCTCATGGCCTTATCAAGGAGCTAACAGCGATGGACGATGAGTGGTAGAAGAAGGAAATCGAATGAATGACGAGGAGACGAGGAAGAGAAGAGCAGAGTTCAGAAACAGGCCACATGACCGAGTGACGCGATCCACTCGCCCGAGTAACATGGATACGCCAACATATGCCGAGCCTGAGTGCCAAAGTGTGCTTGGCCGAGTGGTAATTTCCACTCGGCCGAGTAAGAACTCCACTCGCCCGACTAGAGTCAGAAATTCTGAGGAAATCGAAGCCGACTCTCTAACTTTCTGGAGGTCTGCAGTGGATCCTACTCGGCCGAGTAGGAAGTCCACTCGCCCGAGTGAGAAATCCTACTCGCCCGAGTGGCCTGAGCGCCCAGATTTTAAGATAGCTTCTCACTCTTTTGAGATCTGCAATCATTCCAGTTGGTAAAGTATTTTTTTCTGGTATTTTTATGGATAGTAAACTTCATGATGGTTCCAACGCCGCCAAGAAGGTGCCAATTGGAGGTCAGATGAAATCTGGGGAATTTCTGCACGTTGACGCTGCAGTGCTGAAATCACTACTTGGCCCAAGCTGTGATCTACTCAGACGAGTAGGCACGGGCCCAGAACTTAAGTTGTGGCCAGAGCTGACTTTGGCCACGAATTTCAGTGGATTTCTTGGGTTATTTTCTTGGGTTTTGAGGGGATTATATATAGGAATTGTAGCCGTCATTGAGGGGGAGTTCCTATTATTTTTCTTGGAGATTTTTTAGATGTTAGGCCATGCCCTAGGCCCCTCTTGGATCTAAAAGCTTGTATTTGGATTGGAATTCTTCGTGAAAGCTAAGTATTGACGCGCGTTTATATTTTATATATTCACGCACGTCTTCTCCGTCGTTTTCCGTCGCTTTTTGTTATTTCGTATCTGTTTCTTTGTGTTTTTAGTTTCTTTTTACTTCGTTGAGTTTATGTGCATTTGCAGGACATTTCTAGTGCAGGGGACATATATGGCCAACATCATGAGTCCCCATAGCAACGGGAACTATCGTCCGAGATCCTGAGAGCCATTCGTCAAAGATGACTATGTATAAGCTCTCACCCGATCGAGTGGAACAGCCACCTGATCGGGTCATGCAGTCTATTTCACTGCTGAAGAAGAGAATGTACCACCCGATCGGTTTAGTGATCGGGTGGATGTTTGACAGAGTTCAGTTTTGAAGGCCAAAGCTCACCCGATCGGTTGACTTGTCAATGATCGGGTCATGTATTGTGACCCAATCGGGTCAGCATTTTCACCTGATTAGTTCAGCTGCTGCTGCTTCCCAAGCTCAAGAAATCCATGACTCACCCGATCGGTTCAGTGATCGGGTGAGATTTATCAGAGCAGAAGATAAATTTTTCCGTCGTTTCACCCGATCGGGTGAATTCTCACCCGATCGGGTGAGTGTCTGTTCTTGTCTTTTTTGGGAATATTCCCTGGCATCTTGCCCACTTGTATAAATAGTGCTAGGTTTTTCCAAAAATGGAATCCCCACTTTTAAGCTGTTTTAAGGGATTTTTCAATGGCTTCAATTAAACACTTCGTGTAAGTTATCTGATCGTTTTCATATTTTGATATTGTGTTTATGCTTCTATTTGCTACGGTGAACAATTGCTTGATTTCAATTTTTATGGCTATATCTTCTGTTATTGCATTTGCTACCATGTTTAGTGAGTAGTTCTTCAATCTAGGACATTGGTGGAAGCCCCTTTGTGTGTTCTTACTAAAACGGCCATAGGTCTTGGGATGCGATTGGATCTAGGGATTTTGATGGTTACGCCGGGGCGTTTCATTGTCATCACCGGGAAAATGACCGCCTTTGACCGTTGGACCAAGAGGAAATAAAACGGGAGTTTGATTCTCTATCCATAGCTCACCCCCTAGCGTTGACATTGAGTCCTTGCACGTGGAAACGGCTTGGACGAAATGTTGGGAGTGATCGTTGCGACCTTAGTGGTCCCGGAGTCAGATGGTGTTGGACATGGGAATGCCCACCGTCCGAAGCCGGGTAGACCTAGCGTATCATCATGGGAAACGACCGGAATATCGGGCACATAGAATGCTAGGTACCACTTTTAGAGGCAATGTCTCACTGCCAAACCCTAGCATTCGGTCATATTCCTATCCTTCGGCCGTAATAGTGAGAATCCATGATTAGGGCAGAAGCCAAAGTCCTAGGTTACCTTTTTACCTTTTTCATCTGTTCTATTAGTTTACAATCGTGACAACCAATCGAGAATAGGCTGGCTCATCCATCGGGTGATCCGGTTCCTGAATATTTGCAAGTACAACACACGCCTCCCGTGATCGACCCCCAAGCCACACTTCGACACCATGCGCTTGCAGTTTATAAATTCTAATTCTAGTATCCCCTTCCCAGTTTTCGTGTCAAACAGGCAGCTGGTCAAGCTTTATGGCACCATTGTCGCGGAGGCAACGTGCTTGTTACACTTAGGACCTTGTTATCCTTGAGACTAGCTCACATCTTCACCCTGTGATCATTTTCACAATCTACATTTTTATTTTTATTTGTTTTTATTTCGTATCATACCCTACGTGCTTCACGGTATATCTTAATTTTACATGCGCAGGAACTCAAGGAGTCTCGACGATTTAGTTCCTTTGGATCTTGAGATCAATGCTACCGTGAGGCGTTTGAACGTAAAAAGAGGAAGAAGAGAAGAATTTGCTGCCATGGCAGCAACCATCACTCCTCCAAAGTCTTTATTCAAATATTCGATGCCAACTATTTGGTCTAAATACAGCATTCAACCTCCGGCCATTACGACCGAAAACTTTGAGTTGAAGCCATCACTTGTGGTTTGGATCCAACAAGACCAATTTTCTGGAGCTCCCATGGAGAATCCCATCGAGCACTTAGACTTTCTTAGAGAAGTGTGAGACATTTAGGATCAATGGCATACCAACCGAGGCTATTGGGTTAAAGTTATTCTCGTTCTCTCTACGGGATAAAGCGACGCAATGGCTAAGGGGCAAGGACCCTAACACATTCACTACTTGGGAGCAGCTTTCGAACGCATTCTTGAACACGTTCAAAAGCTAGCCATGAGTCACTACATGAAGCGTGGGTGAGGTACAAATAAATGCAAAGGAAGTGTCCTCACCACGAGCTCCCCCGGTGGTAGATCATCAACATATTCTATAATGGACTGAGGGATGATTTGAAGTCCTCTATGGATGTTGCAGTGGGTGGATCTTTCATGTCGAGAAACGAAGTGGACATCGGGACTATCTTAGAGAACATGGCTCCAACAACGAGAGGTGTAGTGATGAGCGTGCGACACCAAAAGTCGATGGCATGCATCGGATTGAGGAAGTGGACAAGCTATCAAGCAAATTCGATTTGCTTTCTACTCAAATTTCAGCGTTTATGGTTAGAGCCGGTGCCGCTAGCCCACAGCAAGTAGCGGCCGTGGAAACTGAAGTGATTGGAGATTTCGGTGTTAGAGAGATTTCGAAGCCCATGGATCAAGCAAGTGCCTTATTCTATAATCCTACGGGAAATGCGCCTTATCCACCAAGAACAAGTTCTAATCCTGGATATTTCCCCAACAATCGGAATCATCCGAATTTTAGCTACAATGCACCCTACCAAAAATTTCAGCAACCTCCTCAACAACAACAATACCAACCTCCTCCGCCTCAACAAATGTATCAACAACTTCCTCCTCAATAATAACAACCTCCGCCCCAACAACAACAACAGTACAATCAACAACAATGAGTGATCTCTCTGATTGAGAACTGTAACGCCCCGCTTCCCAAAAGACACCGGAAGCGAGAGCGTTACGCGGTCCGCTTGAACTGGAGTGGTGAAGCTCGAGTTCAATAAGCGTCTGTGATAAAAACACAGATGAGGTCCTTGCAACTACCATTCAGAACAATCAGAAACACATCAAGAAAAGACAAAGCCACATCCAGAAATAATGTTCGTACACAGAGTTTAACAAGCCACAGCTGGGCTAAAAGTAGCAACAAGAAAAGAACGTACACGAAAGTAACTACGACGACTGAAAAGGAAACTAGGAAAGCAGTAAAGTGTCGGGGGGTCCACTAGTCCTCTGCTGGGAGTGGCACTGCGTCAGGTGCGAACTCCTGACTCTCCAACTCTGGCGTCTCGTACTGGTCCTCCTGGTACTCAAGCTCTGAACCTGACATACATCCACAAACATGAATGTATGTCAGCTAGGGGTCTGCAAGAAGAGGTTAGCATCCCAAGGCGAAGTATATGACAGATATATGAATTTAAGAAGCATTAATAATTTAAGAAAAGTGACTGCAGCAATTTAACATTTAAAAGTTCAAGAAACGGAAACGAACAGTCCTAACATGCAGTTCTAGACGGTTGCAAGATTAAGGTTAAGATTACTCAGAGTTCAATAGCATTTCAATTTCAATATGACCAAGTTAGCGTTTCAAGTTTTTCATGTCAATTGTTAGCATTCTAATCTAGGGTTCACGCCTGTAGGTCGTGATGAGAAGGTCGTTCCTCTCACGTGGGCTTACCGTGATTGACGCTAACCCACCGTGTGTGGGTGGTGCTCTTGAGGAGAGTACCTTTCATACGCCCAGTGGCTACTCAACCCTAACCCCACCCAAAAGTTTTGCGGGAACACGAGCCGGCCTAGCCGACTCACACGACATCACGATATCACGATACCGCCTTCGAGGCGCACGATTTCACGATGTCCATATTGTTAAACATGTCAGGACTCCCTGAAATTTCACTGTTAATAATATTAAAGTTTTATGCTGGTAATTCTACAAAGCGGAAACGGGTCGAATGACCATTTCTGAAATTTCAAATAATGACGAATACGTCCTTTTTGTTCAACTTGCTACAGAAATGATTTTTTTCTCTTAGTGTTTAAAATGGGGATACATCGTATGATATACCGTTGGATCCCAAATTTTGTCCTGGTCATTATAGTGTCACTTTCCTACGTCATTTCACGTCACCGTTTCAAGTTATCCAGCAATACATGAAGGCGGCGTAATCGTGCCGAAACTTCTAAAAATCATAACAAATCATATACTCGCCTGTTTTCGATGTTCTTGGTGTCGTTGGAATTGTCTCGACGAGTACTACACCGTGGAGGGTTTGGTTTGCTGTTTTGACAGAGTATAAAATCAAAAATCACGTTTTTCAGTTCAAGACAGATTTGCAAAAGTACTCCTACGACGTCTAATCAGTTAAAAAGTTCATGATGGGCTAATCAGAGTTTACTAATTTACATCAAACAACTAATTAATTTAATGACATGCGTTACTAACCCTTAGTCTACTGTTAAGTTTCTAACTTAAAACATTTTAACATGGTGACATTTAGAAACTCTAGAAACTAACAGCAAGTACTGATGATTGGTAAACCATATTAGAAATATATTATCAACCTGATGTTAATCCATTTTCTAGCTGTTACAAAGTAATATGCGGCTAATACATTAAGGGTGTTATTAACACATTAACTAGCCTCCAATACAATTTGGTTATCAAGCAGCAACGTAAGATCGTCCTATATTACTTACTATCACCACCGGTGGCATTCAGCAAAGTAACCTACTGTCAAAAGATTATAAATTACTAACCAGTAACTAGCTTCTGTGTTTAATGCTCTTATCTGATAAATATGTACCTAACAGGCTATTTATCATATCATAATCACATGTATTTGCTGCTACTAGAACAACTGAAGCTTACTTATTGGAGGGGGCTCCTCACATGCAGCTGCTGTGAAGGAAGCGACGTGAGTGATGACGGCTAGGCATTCGGACGTCGGCGAGCTCGTGCGCAGGTGCAAACGGTGGCGATCGGTCGGGAGCGAGGCGCTGCGGCGACGGAGTGAGGCGAGAAAGGCACGAGTTACAGCAACGTCGAGGAGTCGGGATTGGCGTCGGCGTAAGGGGAGAAGAGGAGGCCTCGGGTCTCGGGTTGCTGTAGGCGGAGGTGAGAACGCGAGGCGTCACCAACGATCTGCGGGAGGGCTGATGCGGCTTCTTGGCAAGGCTGGGCACAGTTTCGTGGGCCGCTGGCGTCGAGTTGGTTGCCGGGGTGGAGGATGACTGCCTGGGGCGGCGTTCGGGCGAGCTGGGCAGGGGATGGGGCTTTCGGGGTTTTCGGAGGCGGAGGAGATGGCCGCGGGTGTTGCGGCCTGCAGGGGTTGTCGTGCGAAGGGGTGAGTAGTACGTCGGGGTTGCTGGCCGCTGCGAAGGGAGTAGGAAGTCGACGGGCTGCCAATGCGTGGGAGAGAAGTCCTAGGGTAGAGTTCTTTGATAGGGGCGGCTGTGTGCTAATACTCTAGGGTTCTGTTCGTTTTTTTTTGTACTAGGTAGGGTAGCAGGTGATGATGGTTATTAGTAGAGTAGGGGAGTATAACGTGGGGAGAGGGATCAAGGGGATATGGGGTTGTTGGTTAGTTAGGATTTTTTAAAAAGATGATTCTATTAGTTTTCATAGGGTTCAAAAGTTTGAATTGTTTAATATTATTAAAGTTTTGTTACGGTTTCATGTTCCCAATTATAAACTCATAGATATATAAATATTAAACATTTGTATAACATAATTTAAGGGGGTTTTCTTACAGGTTGGTCCCACGACATCCGAAAATTTATAAGAAGATACTGGGGTGATCGCGCCTCTGAGAGGAATGCAACTACGGGGTCCAGCTATGCGTCTAGGCTACGGAACAACAACAAAAGAATCAAATACGAAAATACTCATACGGAACAGTACACGCGCCAGAATATGCACGGTCAGAAAGTGGTCGTTACATCCTACCCACCTTACAAAAAAATTCCGCCCTCGAAATTCCTAACAATCACGAATCAGGGAACAGATGTGGGTAACGCTCTCTTATCTCATCTTCTCTCTCCCAAGTAGACTCTCCTGGCGAGCCGTGTCACCACATCACTCTAACAAGGTCAACAGTCTTGTTCCGGAGTGTCTTCTGACGTCTGTCAAGAATCTGCACTGGCTGCTGGTCACACGTCAGATCTGGACAGACGGTGATCTCAGAGTAGTCAACAGCAGGAGATGGATCACTGATGTACCGACGGAGCTGAGACACATGGAAGACATCGTGAACACCCTCCAAAGATGGTGGCAAGGCTAAGCGGTAGGCTAACTCGCCAACTCGCTCTAGAACATCGAAGGGTCCGATGTATCTCCGGCTGAGCTTGCCACTTTTCACAAAGCGAATCACTTCTCGATTCGGAGAAATTTTCAGAAACACATGGTCTCCCGGCTGAAAGTCTAGAGGACGCCGTTGAGCATCAGCCCAATGCTTATAACGGTCCTGAGCAATCCGAAGCTTGTTCCAGATATCTCGAACAACGTCCACAGCTTCGATAATCAACTCCGGTCCCAATAACTCTCTATCTCCAACGTCGTCCCAGCTCAGGGGCGAACGACACTTCCTCCCGTAGAGAGCGGCGAATGGCGCCATGCCAATGCTCACCTGATAACTGTTGTTGTAAGAGAATTCCACCAGGTGTATATGATCCTCCCACGAACCCTTGAAATCTAGCATGCAAGCTCTCAGCATGTCCTCCAGAATCTGAATGGTCCACTCTGACTGGCCATCCGTCTGCGGGTGATACGCAATGCTGAACTTCAGACTGGTTCCAAGGTTGGTCTGCAGACTCTTCCAGAACTGGGATGTGAATCTCGTATCACGAACGGATACGATGCTCACAGGGACTCCATGTAAGCGCACAATTTCCTACATAACATATTTCACGTCACAACTCGTACTTGAAAGAAATACGAAAGGATGAGTCAGATCATTACCTCCATATATTTCCTAGCCAGTATCTCCGTGGATTGTCCTACTCGGAACGGTATGAAGTGTGCAGACTTGGTCAGTCGATCGACGATGACCCAGATTGCGTCATTCTGTTTGGTGCTCCGAGGTAAGCCAGTCACGAAGTCCATCGTGATGTGCTGCCATTTCCACTCCGGGATAGGCAGGGGCTGTAGTAGTCCGGCGGTGCGATGATGTTCAGCCTTCACCTACTGACACACCAGGCATTTGGCTCTTCATTCCGTGCCACCAGAAATTCTGACGAAGATCCTTGTACATCTTCGTACCTCCAGGATGAATGGAATAAGGCGAACTGTGAGCCTCGTTCATCAATTCTTCTCTGACATCTCTTGCAGGCACGCAGATCCTACTGCCATACCTCAAAGATCCATCCTCATGAATCATAAAATCTGTCCGGAGTCCGGCTTCGACTTGCTCTCTGATCTTCATCAACTTAGCATCACTAGAATGAGCAGCCTTGATCCGGTCAACAATCGTCGACAGAATCCGCATGTTCATCAACGACGAAGTGACTCCAGGAAGAACAGCTTCAACATCCATCTCTCGCAGGTCCTGCTGTAATCTCCACTGAGCTGTAAGAATCATCACCTCCGGCAGTCGGCTCAAGGAGTCCGGTACGACATTCACCTTCCCTGGGTGATACTGAAGATCGATGTCGTAATCTACCATCAACTCCAACCATCTGCGATGTCTCAGATTCAGCTCCTTCTGAGTAAATATGTATTTCAAACTTTTGTGATCAGTGAATATATTCACCTTCTCACTCAGTAAGAAATGACGCCAAATCTTCAGCACAAATATGACAGCGACGAGCTCCAAATCTTGTGTCGGATAGTTCTTCTCATGGACTTTCAACTGTCGCGAAGCATAAGTGACTACATGGTTGTGCTGGTGCAGAACACAACCAAGTCCCTTCCCTGTTGCATCGCAGAAAATCTCAAAGCCTCCGCTTCTGTCTGGAATAGCCAAGACTGGTGCAGTTGTCAGTCTCTCCTTCAAGGTGGAAAAACATATCCACAAGATTCTGACCAACTGAACTTGACATCCTTCCACGTCAATCGCGTCATCGGCTCAGCTATCCTCGAGAAGTCCTTGATAAATCTGCGGTAGTAGCCAGCCAATCCGATGAAACTCCTGATATCCGAAGCCGATCGCGGTGTAGGCCATTCACCGACTGCTCTGACCTTCTCCGGATCCACTGAGATGCCGGCTCCTGATATTACATGGCCAAGAAATGCAACTCTGTCCAGCCAGAATTTGCATTTTCTATACTTGGCATATAGTCGATGATGGCGGAGCGTCTCCAATACCAATCTCAAGTGCTCTGCATGCTCTGCATGCTCTTCCTCGCTCCTCGAGTACACCAGGATGTCATCTATAAAGATCACCACGAACTTGTCGAGGAAGTCGTAAAAGATGAGGTTCATGAGATTCATGAACACTGCAGGAGCATTGGTCACACTGAACGGCATGACAATGAACTCATAGTGCCCGTACTTGGTCCGGAAAGGTGTCTTGGGCACGTCATCCTTCTTGACTCTGACCTGATGGTATCCGCTCCGAAGATCCAACTTCGAGAACACCTTTGATCCACCAAGCTGATCGATGATATCATCAATACGGGCCAGCGGGTACTTGTTCTTCACGGTGATCTGATTCAGCTCCCGATAGTCGATACACATTCTCCTCGATCCATCTTTGTTCTTCACCAGCAAGCCGGGTGCATCCCAGGGAGACACGCTGGGATGAATAAAACCTTTCTGTAGCAACTTGTCCAACTGCTTCCTCAGCTCTTCTAGCTCAGCTGGAGCCATACGATACGTCGCCTTAGAAATCGGTTGAGCTCCTGGCATCAGATCAATGCCAAACTCCAACGCTCAATCAGGCGAAAAACCAAAAATGTCCTCAGGGAAAACATCCTCGAAGTCTCGTACTACAGCTGGCTTCTCCGGCTCTGCTATCAAAGATGCAACTGTCGACCTGTACGGCTGGGCCCGGAACTTAACAGGTCCAAGCGAACATCCTCCGCTGACAAACTCAAACAATGGGTGGCCAAGAATTTCAAACACCACTTTCTTCCGGTGACAGTCGATCGTGGCATAAAAAGAATCAATGCCGAGGATCGCATCGAAATTGGGTAGGTCGTGGACGATGATATCTGCATACAATTCGTGTCCACTAACCACCAATGGGCAAGGTCTACAACCAAGTGCAACCTTCACCACACCGTTCCCAGTCGTGATGTTCCAACACTTGGGAAGTGTGTAGGTGGGTATCGAGTGTTCGACTACGAACTTCCGTGACAGGATGCACATGGAAGCTCCAGAGTCGAACATGGTCAGGGCTGGGTGAGAAGAAACTAGGATAACACCTAAGGAAACATGCAACTAAATCAAACAAGGAAACCAACTAAGCAAACAAATATATATATAAAAGGAAAGACTAGTTTAGGAGTTACCTGCAATCACGTCGTCAATGGCCTCAGCCTCAACGGCTGTCATGGTGTAAGCTCGACGCACCGGGGGGTTGGCCTGCTGAAAGGCTTGCTTCTGTGGTACCAGAGGTGGTCCACGTTGTCCAGGTGTAGGCACTGGTCTCTGAGCAGGTCCAGGTGTAGGTGTTGTCCGCTGAACAGGTCCAGATGCTCCAGCAGGCATAGGTCGAGTGCCCTTGAGGCAGTCCTTCGCAACATGGGTAGAAGATCCACAAACCAAACACTGATTCAGCATCCTTCTGTAGTCCTTCTTCACATGGCCCAGCTTGCCACAGAAGTGGCAAGTCAGCTCGGCTCGGTTGAAAACAGGTGCAGCTGGCCTCTTGAACTGGGTGGTCTGGACTGGACGTACACAGGGCCTAGGTGCACTCCTCAGCATCTCCATCGGGCGCTTGCCCGCCTAACATGCCTTCTTCAGATTGGCGACGTGCTCCTGATTCTTCGCAGCTACCAGGACATCCTCGTGAGTGGAAAAAGTATTTCCGAACAGCACACTCTGGATGTCCAGGTCCAAGCCCTGCAGGAACCGGTGTGCACAGTCCTCAGGTTCCTTCACCATGGCAGGAGCATATCGACTCAGCATAGTGAACTCCGCCTCGTACTCGTCGACAGTCATGGTAACCTGCTCCAGGTTGATGAAGCGACTCTCCATCATTCGCTTCGCAGACTTCAGAAAATACTGGGCGTCAAACCTCTTGCAGAAGGTATCCCATGAAATCGGCTTAATCAGCCTGGCCTCTTCCGCAGTCCACCAGCTGCGGGCATTATCTGTCAATTGCTTCCTGGCAAGCTCTACCAATTCATCTTTATGGATTCGGGCAAGGCCCAAATCATCCTCAGTGCTCTGACGCCACTCTTCGGCCGCTAGTGGGCCCTCTCGTCTGGAGAAACTCTTCGAACGCATCTCTCTGAACTGCTTTGCTCCCGGGGCTGGTGCAACTGGTCTGGCTGGCGCAGCTGGCGCAGCCTGGCGTCCCTACTGGACTAGATGATGCTGAACCTCCAGCATATCTCTCATAACTCCCGGCATCTGGTGGATGTCGTCGTCTCTGCCTCCAACAGCTCCTGTTCTGGATCCGGCTCCATGTCGGGTAATGCGTCTTCCGGCCATCCTGCAAAAGAGAAAGAATGCCCGAGTTAATATCGTGTATACGATTACTCTAGATGTTTGGCTAATGATAAGCGTTCTCATTATTCTGAATTTCACAGTTGCAAAGGACCTGCATGGGCCACCAACAAAACCTGTAACGCCCCGCTTCCCAAAATACACCGGAAGCCAGAGCGTTACGCGATCCATTTGAACTGGAGCGGTGAAGCTCGAGTACAATAAGCGTCTGTGATAAAAACACAGATGAGGTCCTTGCAACTACCATTCAGAACAATCAGAAACACATCCAGAAAAGACAAAGCCACATCCAGAAATAATGTTCGTACACAGAGTTTAACAAGCCACAGCTGGGCTAAAAGTAGCAACAAGAAAAGAACGTACACGAAAGTAACTACGACGACTGAAAAGGAAACTAGGAAAGCAGTAAAGTGTCAGGGGGTCCACTAGTCCTCTGCTGGGAGAGACACTGCGTCAGGTGCGAACTCCTGACTCTCCAACTCTGGCGTCTCGTACTGGTCCTCCTGGTACTCAAGCTCTGAACCTGACATACATCCACAAACATGAATGTATGTCAGCTAGGGGTTTGCAAGAAGAGGTTAGCATCCCAAGGCGAAGTATATGACAGATATATGAATTTAAGAAGCATTAATAATTTAAAAAAAGTGACTGCAGCAATTTAACATTTAACAGTTCAAGAAACGGAAACGAACAGTCCTAACATGCAGTTCTAGACAGTTGCAAGATTAAGGTTAAGATTACTCTGAGGTCAATAGCATTTCAATTTCAAAATGACCAAGTTAGCGTTTCAAGTTTTTCATGTCAAGTGTTAGCATTCTAATCTAGGGTTCACGCATGTAGGTCGTGATGAGAAGGTCGTTCCTCTCACGGGGGCTTACCGTGATTGACGCTAACCCACCGCGTACGGGTGGTGCTCTTGAGGAGAGTACCTTTCATATGCCTAGTGGCCGCTCAACCCTAACCCCATCGAAAAGTTTTGCCGGAACACGAGCCGGCCTAGTCGACTCACACGACATCACGATATCACGATACCACCTTCGAGGCGCACGATTTCACGATTTCCATATTGTTAAACATGTCAGGACTCACTGAAATTTCACTATTAACAATATTAAAGTTTTATGGTGGCAATTCTACAAAGCGGAAACGGGTCGAACGAACATTTCCGTAATTTCAAATAATGACGAATACGTCCTTTTTGTTCAACTTGCTACAGAAATGATTTTTTTCTCATAGTGTTTAAAATGGGGATACATCGTATGATATACCGTTGGATCCCAAATTTTGTCCTGGTCATTATAGTGTCACTTTCCTACGTCATTTCACGTCACAGTTTCAAGTTATCCAGCAATACATGAAGGCGGCGTAATCGTGCCGAAACTTCTAAAAATCATAACAAATCATATACTCGCCTGTTTTCGATGTTCTTGGTGTCGTTGGAATCGTCTCAACGAGTACTACGCCGTGGAGGGTTTGGTTTGCTGTTTTGGAAGAGTATAAAATCAAAAATCACGTTTTTCAGTTCAGGACAGATTTGCAAAAGTACTCCTACGACGTCTAATCAGTTAAAAAGTTCATGATGGGCTAATCAGAGTTTACTACTTTACATCATACAGCTAATTAATTTAATAACATGTGTTACTAACCCATAGTCTACTGTTAAGTTTCTAACTTAAAACATTTTAATATGGTGACATTTAGAAACTCTAGAAACTAACAGCAAGTACTGATGATTGGTAAACCATATTAGAAATATATTATCAACCTGATGTTAATCCATTTTCTAGATGTTACAAAGCAATATGCGGCTAATACATTAAGGGTGTTATTAACACATTAACTAGCCTCCAATACAATTTGGTTATCAAGCAGCAACGTAAGATCGTCCTATATTACTTACTATCACCACCAGTGGCATTCAGCAAAGTAACCTACTGTCAAAAGATTATAAATTACTAACCAGTAACTAGCTTCAGTGTTTAATGCTCTTATCTGATCAATATGTACCTAACAGGCTATTTATCATATCATAATCACATGTATTTGCTGCTACTAGAACAACTGAAGCTTACTTGTTTGAGGGGGCTCCTCACATGCAGCTGCTGTGAAGGCAACGACATGAGTGATGACGGCTAGGCGTTCGGACGTCGGCAAGCTCGTGCACGGGTGCAAACGGTTGCGATTGGTCAGGAGCGTGGTGCTGTGGAGACAGAGTGAGGCGAGAAAGGCACGGGTTGCAGCAACATCGAGGAGTCGGGATTGGCGTCGACGTGAGGGGAGAAGAGGAGGCCTCGGGTCTCGGGTTGCTGTAGGCGGAGGTGAGAACGCGAGGCGTCACCGGCGATCTGCAGGAGGGCTGCTACGGCTTCTTGGTGAGGCTGGGCGGGGTTTCGTGGGCCGCCGGTATCGAGTTGGTTGCCGGGGTGGAGGATGACTGCCTGGGGCGACGTTCGGGCGAGCTGGGCGGGGGATGGGGCTTTCGGGGTTGTTCGGAGGCGGAGGAGATGGCCGCGGGTGTTGCAGCCTGCAGGGGTTGCCGTGCGAAGGGGTGAGTAGTACGTCGGGGTTGCTGGCCGCTGCGAAGGGAGTAGGAAGTCGACGGGCTGCCAATGCGTGGGAGAGAAGTCCTAGGGTAGAGTTCTTTGGTAGGGGCGGCTGTGTGCTAATACTCTACGGTTCTGTTTGGTTTTTTTGTACTAGGTACGGTAGAAGGTGATGATGGTTATTAGTAGAGTAGGGGAGGATAACGTGGGGAGAGGGATCATGGGGATATGGGGTTGTTGGTTAGTTAGGATTTTTTTTAAAGATGATTCTATTAGTTTTCACAGGGTTCAAAAGTTTGAATTGTTTAATATTATTAAAGTTTTGTTACGGTTTCATGTTCCCAATTATAAACTCATAGATATATAAATATTAAACATTTGTATAACATAATTTAAGGGGGTTTTCTTACGGGTTGGTCCCTCGACATCTGAAAATTTATAAGAAGATACTGGGGTGATGTGCCTCCGAGAGGAACACAGCTACGGGGTCCAGCTATGCGTCTAGGCTACGGAACAACAACAAAAGAATCAAATACGAAAATACTCATACGGAACAGTACACGCGCCAAAATACGCACGACCGGAAAGTGGTCGTTACAAGAACCTTCTAGCTCAATACATTTCAAATCAAGAGAAGATCACTCAACAATTACACTTGGGCAGAAATCCTTGGCCGACCAAGTTACCCAATTGGGGTTACAAGTAGCCAACCTCCAAAAGGCACATGGACAATTGCCGAGTCAACCGGAGGTGAATCCTAGAGCATCGAGCAAAATCTTAGCCTCGACACCTAGTCAAGCAAATGTTTCCACCATTGTTTTGAGGAGTGGAAAAGAGATTCCGGCACGGGAGGCCAAGAAAGATAAGGAAGCGCCCATTGTCTTTGTGCAACCGAAGATGGAGATGAACGATAACGGAGCTTCAACATCAAGTCCCGTGACTCTGCTGGAAGATTTTGAGAAAAGGAAGAAGAATGAAGGTGAAGACTTGAGAGTTTTCAAGCCTTCGGTCCCATTTTCGTAAAGGCTTGCCAAGGCCAAGATCGACGAAAAATATGGCAGATTCTTTGAAATGGTAAAAGATCTAAGTCTTCAAATCCCGTTCCTTGAAGCAATTGAAACTATACCTTCGTACAAAAAATTTCTCAAAGATCAGTGACGAAGGGAACAAGGGAAGAAAAGGTGGTTCTTACGGCAGAGTGTAGCGCCTTGATTCAACAAGCCGAACCGCCAAAGCTTAAGGAACCGGTAAGTTTTTTGATTCCATGCTCTATAGGGGACGTCTCTATCAACAGAGCACTTGTTGGTTTAGGAGCAAGTGTGAGTCTGATGCCCCTTTCACTCTATAGAAGAATCAACATGGGAGAACTGGAACCTACTGATGGCTTTACAGCTAGCGGATCGGTCCGTTAAATATCCCGTGAGAGTCTTCGTCGACCTACCAGTTAATGTCCATGGCGTATGTGTACAGGTAGACTTTGTAGTCATGGATATGCCCGAGGATAATCACACTCCTATTATTCTCGAAAGACCTTTTATGGCGAACACAGGTGTGCTTATCGATGTGAAGAAGGGAAAGTTGTCTTTGAATGTCGGTGATCAAACGATGGAATTCGAACTACCGCTATCCATGAAGCTACCACCCAAGGATCTAATTGCAATCTTCTTGAGATTGAAGAAGGGAAAGTCTATGAAGCGGTAGCATTGGAAATTCTTTCTAAAGACCCTCTTGAAGACTTGGATGGTGTAGAGGAGCACTCTAGGCTAGACGAAGAGGAAATTTCTGAGCCAAAATGTGTCTCCCAATCAACTCCCCCTGGATTTGAAAAGAATGCTCAGATGAAGAGCAAGGGAAAGGAGCCTTTGGTGCTCACCGCTGACAAAGTGCGAATCTTGAAGAGAGTGACGTGTGTCGCCAACACTAAGGAGAGCGCCCAGATATTACCAATGGGGGAGTGATTGAGACCGTCCACTTATCGTTACTGTCAACACAGGAAATTTTGTCCCAACTGCTGAGAAGACGCCAAACATCGAGCGTCATCCATTCAAGCCACCTTGAACATCGTATCAGGAGTCGAGCGAACGACTATAAAAAAGAGCACTTCATGGGAGGCAACCCATGTCCTAAACTTCTACTTGCTTTTAATAAGATCAGTCTATTAATTTTAGTGTATATATGCTTTTGTGGGGACCATTTGTTGGGAAACTTAGAGAATTTGAATTTTTTGAGCAGGAATTGCCTCGACCGATCAAGTCATACACCACCCGATCGGGTGAATTGTTTCAGTATGTGGCCATACTTCAGTCGAAGAACCAACTGAACGAGTGATACAGTCGGCCATCGGGTGATTGATCGGGTGAATTAAAACAGAGACTTCAAAAGTTTTTCAGAGAGCGGTCAACCGAACGGGTGAGTTCTCACCCGATCGGGTGACCTGTAGCTGCTAATCCAATATAATTTTTGAAAATTGATCCAACCGATCGGGTGGATTTCCACCCGATCGGGCACCCGACTGCCATTTCACCCGACTTCAAAACCTATTTCCACACTATCATTTGGATTTCTTTCCACACGATCTTCTCCATCACTCCTTACTGTTACTAATCATCCTCCTCCACTTCCTCCACTAATTCCCCACCATCAAAGCCCCTCCATTAACCCTATTCAAGCCGTAAATCCCTCAAAACCTTGCCCTAACCAACTTTCCCCCAATTTTCAAAAACTTTATTTTCTTCGGATTGGTGTGCAGTGGCTCTCCGGATCACTTCCTCGCGCATTGTGGGAGCTTTTGGAGCTAGGTGCTGCATAGATTGCTGGGTAAACTCATTCTGTATCTTAGTTATTATATTGCCCAAAAATTTCATTTTGTCGCTTTGTCATTTGTTGTGTGCACTCATCTATCATCTTGCATATCATATTTGACCGCCACAATATCATGGCTAAGGACAAAGATAAGGGAAAGCAACCTATGGTGGATGAGGAGCCGTCTCACAAGAGACAACGATCCACACGTCCTACACATGGACGCGCTCCTCAAACACCGCCTACTCAACCACCACCCCCACCTATCGTACCAGCGAGAGACCTACTACTTGGACCACAGGGTATTTGCTATATGAGCCAAGTCCACAAAGATTTTTTTCTCTCGCCTCGCTACCAAGTTTGCACACGACCAAACCTTATTCGATCTCGGAGTTTTCTTCGAAGTCGAATCCTTGTTCGCGAACTTGGGCTGGCTTAGCTTCCTCCACGTCCATGCTCATTCCTACCCCATGCTCACACTAGAATTCCTTTCCACGATCAAAATCGAGCCGGGGTCGAACATCGTTTTTCGCATTTGGAACCAAAATTTCCATGCTCCTTTGACCACTATCAATGATATCTTTGGGTTCACTAATTTTGAAGGCAGCTCCCTTGCCAATGAATTTCATGCCGACTTTGACGTCGACTTCTTTTGGAAACGTCTGACCTTGCACGATCAATATCCTATGGCCAAGGCCAAGGCCTCTTCGATTATTTACCCAGTCTTCCGCCTCGCCCATCGCATTATTTCCAGCACTTTCCTTCCACGGGATGAGTCCGGCACTGTGACCATCCCGGATCTTTTCATTTTATGGGTGATGACTTTTACCTTTACTCCAGGTGTTGATGGGATTTCTTTTGAGGCACGGCGCATTTGCATTAATGCTGCCTCATGGCTAATTCAAAAACTAGTTGACATTAGCCACGCGAATAAGGGCAAATATTACTGCGGTGGTCTCATCACACTCATTACCCAACATCCACCTCTCAACATCAAGATCCCACCCGATTTGGTCCGTGCCACATGATCTACACATATTGACATTGATATCCTACGACACACTCACATGATCAAGCTGCTCGGCGGTGGTCGATTCGCTTTTCACTATGGCCATCCCCCTGCACCTTATACCATTCTACCGAACCCTGATCGCATCACTATTGAGCTTCCGACTGATTGGTCATTCCTATGTGACCATGATTTTGTTGGGGGACTGCACCTTCAGTTCGATCTTCCTGACGCTCCGCGATCAGCTTCTCTTACCGCCCACTTTGGCGAGCAGTAAATTCTTGAGTTCTGAGGACACCTTGGGCCTGAACCCAGTACCACCACCCCGACTACTACTGATGTTTCTTCCGAGGCTCTGACTACGACCCTGCATGGCCTAGCCTCTCGTGTCAATATGACCACTACCGCCGGCACCCGTTCTGCTGCTGCCGGCACACACTCTGGTGTGTGCCGTGCCACTTTTGCTCGCCTCACTCTCGAGGCCAAGATTGCTGCTATGCACGCTGGCGCATCCTCTCTGCCCCCCCTCGGATCCATCTACCTCTTTTCTATCTCATCCCCGTTTCCTCGCTCTCGAGCGAAACGTAGCCACCATTCTCCGTCTTCTGACCCATATCTACAGCACTCCACCACCATCACCACCCCCATCACCTCCTCCGTCGCCTCCTAGACGATCATCCCCTCCACCTAATCCTCCAGTGTCCGATACCACCACTGTTTCCCTTCCCACCACTTTTTTATCCCCCCACCACTACTTCCTTACCTACCACTGCCGTTGACCCACCACTTCCATCTCCTACCGATGATCTTCCACCACCTGTCACCTCTATCACTACCGCCTACTCGTGTTGCATGAAACAAGGCGTTGTGCGAGCGAAATCATTACCCTCACCCTCTTCGTCAGTTGACGTATCCCTACCACCCTCCGTTACCACCGACACCACACCCATCATTCACATCCCCATCAAGCCCACCCGTGCACGATCTCGATCTCTTTCTCCAGTTCTTCACACACCCGTCACCCCTCCCACACATTCTCCTGACCACACCCCTCCACTCTCTTTCGAGGAGGATGAAGAGCCTTCTGCTCCTGCATCTTGATTTCCTTTTTCTATTTTCCCCAAGCCAGTTTTTCTGATTCATCATGATCATATCTTTTTCAGGCATTGTTGAGATCAGCTTGGGGTAGATCTATATTTTGTGTTTGTGGTCGTGTCATGTGTGTTTTCCATGTGCTTGTCCTTTTTTACTTGTATGCTTGTGTGTGTCTTTAGTCTAGTCCGTGTCGGTCTTTAATTTTTTTATTTTTCTATGTCTCTTTTTCAGTATTTTTCATGTTTTCTGTTTATTTATCCGTGCGTACTTCCCTCCCATCGTTCGTTACCCTCCCGCACGGCATCCTATTGCATTGAGGGCAATGCAACGTTCAGCTTGGGGGAGTCGCACTATATGCGTCAGTCGTGTCTTTTTCGCCGTTTTTGAGTCATTTCCGTCGTGTATTTCTTTTTTTCCATCCTTTTTTTCTTCCTCTCCTAAAGATGACCCCGCATGATGAAACTGCCACTAAACCACACACGCACACTTAGCTAAGCAACGATAACTATCTTCACTAACCCTAGGAAGCCGAGTTCTTTAGCATTTTATGCTCTGTGGGTTCACTTTGCCTTTTGTGTTGAGTTGTGTGTTGTGACTAGCTAATTGGTGTTCTTCTAGGTCGTGATTTTGTTTTATATGCCTATCCATGGATGACCCCTAGACTATCATGCTTCAATTTCGAATATGCGGTATATTTCTTCTACTTTCTGCTTCATTATGCATGAATCATAGTATATATGTACGCTTCGAATCGCATGTGTCAGGACTCTACCAATAGGACTAGGATAACCCATGTTGCTTACGCTCTGATCCGCGAGAAACGCCTTTTGCCAAGTGTTTAGAATTCGAATTCTTTTTTGTTTTGCTTGGTACAAATCCCCTCGTCGTGTACTTCACTTCCACTTAGGAGAGTACACAATTTTTCCACTTACTAGCCATCGTTCTTCCGCATTTGGAGAATGTGCATTTTCCTACTTCTACCAAAAATCCAAAAAATCAAAAAAAAATTGGAATATCCAAAACAAAAAAGAGAGAAAATAATGAATATGTATAGCCAAAATCCAAAAAAAATCCAAAAAAAATCCAAAAAACCAAAACCCCAAAAAAATTTGTTGTTAATATCACTCCTACCGCCGTGAATAAAGGGAAGGGGAGAATTTGTACCAAGTACTCTCCAAACCTACTCAACCTGTTTCGTTTTTAAACACACTTGGCGTAGGAGATTTCTAGCAATCATCTCGACAATCGTACTGTGATTTCCTAGTTCCTAGCGGTAGAGTCTGGAACATATGACATGTTTCTATTCTTACTCTATTCTTATGCATGTTTGAACTATTATTCACTGCAAACTCGAATTGATTAGATATTTGGGTCATTCCATGGATATGTGTACATGGAGCTTCATCGCATGATTTAGATAGTTACACCGTTGGATAGCTCACAACTGCACTCACTTGCGCTTCACCGCGTGAACCCACGACACTAGTAGGAACTCGTATTCATGGGCTTAGTGTTATGCTTCTCGTGTGCTTGCTTAGTGTGTTGTGTTTGTTTCCGTTGGCTCTGACGGGTAATCTAGGATTTCTATTTCTTTTTTTGTTTCTCTCTTTCTATTTTCTCCCTCCGGGCTTCTAATCTCACTCGTCTTCCTCGAGGACGAGGAATAGTTCAGCTTGGGGGATTTTGACGTGCGTTTATATTTTATATATTCACGCACGTCTTCTCCGTCATTTTTCGTCGCTTTTCGTTATTTCGTATCCGTTTCTTTGTGTTTTTAGTTTCTTTTTACTTTCGTTGAGTTTATGTGCATTTGCATGACATTGCTAGCGCATGTACATATATTGCCAACATCATGAGTCCCCGAAGCAACATGAAGTGTCGCACGAGATCCCGAGAGCCATTCGTCAAAGATGACTATGTATCAGCTCTCACCCGATCGGGTGGAACAGCCACCCGATCGGGTCATGCAGTCTATGTTAGTGCTGAAGAAGAGACTGTACCACCCGAGCGGTTCAGTGATCGTGTGGATGTATGATAGAGTGCAGTTTTGAAGGCCAAAGCTCACCCGGTCGGTTGACTTGTCAACCGATCGGGTCATGTATTGTGACCTGATCAGGTCAGCTGCTGCTACTTCCCAAGCTCAAGAAATCCAAGACTCACCCGATCAAATCAGTGATCGGGTGAGATTTATCAGAGCCGAAGACATATTTTTCTGTCGTTTCACCCGATCGGGTGAGGTCTCACCCGATCGGGTGAGTGTCTATTTTTGTCTTTTTGTGGGAATATTCCCTGGCATCTTTCCCACTTGTATAAATAGTACTTGGTTTTCGCAAAATGGAATCCCCACTTTTTAAGTTGTTTTTAGGGATTTTTTAGTGTCTTCAATTAAACACTTAGTGTAAGTTCTCTGATCGTTTTCATATTTTGATATTGTGTTTACGCTTCTATTTGATACAGTGAACAGTTGCTTGATTTCAATTCTTATAGATATATCTTCTGTTATTGCATTTCCTACCAAGTTTAATGAGTAGTTCTTCAATCTAAGACATTGGTGGAAGCCCCTTCGTGTGTTCTTCCTAGAACGGTCATAGGTCTAGGGATCCGATTGGATATAGAGATTTTGATGGTTACACGGAAGCATTTCATTATCATCGGTAGAAAAAAGACCACATTTGACCGTTAGGCCAAGAGGAAATAAAACAGGGTTTGATTCTCTAGTCATAGCTCACTCCTAGCATTGACATTGAGTCCTTGCATGTTGTAACGGCTGGTATTTTGTTGACGTGTTTGAGATCATGCGTACCGACATTTGATTTCAGACGTCTGGATAATCTTTCGTCAGTACTTTCATTGAGTATTGGACTCTCCACCTTGATTTTGATGATGATCAAACACAAATCTTTGTGATTAACTCATGTGTTTGCAGTTAGCTAAAAAGTCACCAATTAGATTCAAGAAGATCAAAAGTGACTACAGTGTTGATCCAAGTGGAGGACTTGGTAGATCAATAAAGGTGAAGCATTGGCTTGAAGAACTCAAAGGCTACCTCAAACCTCAAGCCAATGTCATCAACTAATGAATGGAAATTCAATCCAAAGAGAAGATAGGAATGGATGAGTCAAAAGCTTCGAAGACTATGACGTTGGTGATATTCAAGTCATTCAACTAAAAGACTCAAGACCATGAAGAATTATAGAGATCGTCGCCAAAGTAATTTGTTCATCTCAAGCGACGTCCCAAGACTTCCTCAGAACGCGTGATCGTTGTGCTTGAAGCTCCGTTGAAGCTCAAGGCGTTATTCATGAAGTCAAGGGAATTGGATTCTCCATGTTGAAGCTTTAAAGACGGTTCGTCATGGTATTTATATTGTCTTCTAGCTTCATCGCATAGAATGTTAAGCCTTGAGTAGTACTTGCCTAGAAATCTTCATAACTTTCATATCTTATCTCTAGGATTGCCTTAGAAGCCATTAGAAAGTTTTCCGTAGCTTATCACTTCTTTTCATGGCTTCATATGCATCTTAGTTGGTTCACGTAGAAGAACCAACCGACTAGATGACGATCTAGTCGGTTGGAAATTCTTCTTGAACCGACTAGACATCTTTGCGTGTTTCAGCCCATTCACTGTTGATCATTTAGTCGGTCCAAGAAGGTTCATCGACCGACTAGACCGATCTAGTCAGATGGAAATCCTTCTCAGACCGACTAGTTATCCTAATTAATTCAAGCCAATTTGTTGACCAATTAGTCGGTCCAAGAAGGTTCACCGACCGACTAGTTGTCCAACTAGTCGGTTGGGAATCCTTCTCAGACCGACTAGCTCTCCTACTGAAATTCGACTTCTTTACTGTTGATCAATTAGTCGGTCCAAGAAGGTTCACCGACCGACTAGTTGTGAAACTAGTCGGTTGATGTTTCTTCTTAGACCGACTAGTTCTTCTATCTCTTGATTTCACTATCTTTGCTGTCAACATTCTAGTCAGTCTAAGAAGGTTCACCAACCGACTAGTTTCAAAACTAATCGGTCAGTGATCCTTCTTAGACCGATTAACCAGCTTTAGAAATAGAGCCGTTGGGCATTTATTGCCACGATTTTTGTGACCGTTTTGTCTCTTCTCTATATAAGTTTGAGTTGCTTCAAACCAGAAAAAAGGCTGATTTTAGAGACATTTTCAGATCCAAGAGAAGAGCCATTCAACTCCATTTCAAAGCTCTCTCATCTCACAAGAATCTCTCCCTTACTCTTTGAGCCCTAATTCCTCAAGAAAGATTCTCATTCTTTATGAGCTACTAAAGATAAGAGCTTGAATCCAAGTCACCAACTTCACCCAAGCCATCTATTGCTGTCCACCTTGGTGGAACTAGGGTTTGGTGCTAACTACTTCCTCAAAATCCATTCTTGCCCTATATTGGTAAGTATTTCTCAAGGCATAGGATTTTGTGGTAAGAGCTTTAAATTTTATTCTCTATACTTCATATATATTGTTGTATACTCTCGATTGTTGAGAGGGTTGGCTTGATCCCAAGTTGTGGGAGTTAAGATTAGGTTTTGCTCTCGGTTTGTGAGAGTGTGCTTAGTCCCTAGTTGTGGGATTAAGGTATTTGCGTGTTCCCGGGTTATGGGATACACGGACATCGATTGTTGGTCGATTGCACTTGTGGGGTTTCCGCAAGTGGGCTAAAGGAAAGCTCTAGTGGTTTTACTAGAGTATCCAGAGGGGATCCGGGTGTTGCTGGATTAGGGCACCGGGAACAAGTCGGGGAGACTTGGTGGCACCGAACCAGGGTACATTGCATGTTAGCACTGCATTCTTGCTTGGGTTGTTGTTCACTTCTTTCATTCCGCATTTGTTGGTTAATTAGGGTTTTATTTGGCGTAAATTCCTTATAATTCTATAAAACCCTATTCACCCTCCTCTAGTGTTTTTTCCTCATAGTACATGGTCACTACAATTTGTATCAGAGCAAGGTAATAGCTATGGTAACCAACAACAACAACACACGAAGGCCTTTTCCACCATATCTTATTGGACCCAACTATCAAATTTGGTGTGTGAAGATGAAGGCCTATTTTCAATCCATCGATGATGATTATTGGAAGCTTGTGGAAAAGCCCCTTCGCGCACCTACCACTTCCGAACATGAATGGTCAATTGAGCAAAAAGAATTGGTGGAAAACATCAAGAGGTAATGGATATCTTGCTTGATTATTTAACTTATGACATTCTTATGCGTGTGTCCAAGGCAACAACGGCATATCAAATATGGCACATGCTAGCGGAGCAAGAAGAGTCCACCTCGGAGTGTTTTTCCTCCAATGATGAAAGGGATTCACTCATGGGTTTGATGGGACGAGAGGACGCCACTAAGGGTGACTCCAGTGACGAATCAAGTGATTCAAGTGAAAGTGATAGCGACGATGAAGAGGTAACAATGGATGATTTTAGAATTGCATTTGGACAATTATTTGATAAACATCAAAAGCTTATACAGAAATATTGTGATGCTAAGAATAAGATTGCTAGTCTCACTAACACATCTACATGTAGCACCTCTAACAATGACACCATTGTTGAGACACTCGCTATTGAGAAAGAAAGTTTGCTTACTCAAAATGGCATGTTGAGAAATGAGGTGGAGTCCCTCAAATCTCAACTTGATCGTGTTTCCATTGTGGATAGTAACGATCTTGAGATTGAAAATCTTCAATCTCAAAACACTAGTTTGGGCATTGAGAATGAGGATCTCAAATCCCAAGTGCACGAGCTCACCACACATGCATCCACCTTGAATGCCACTATTTCTTCAATTTCGAAGAAATATGAGCTCATGTCCTCCATTGTTGAGAGATTCAATAAGGGAAAGGACAATTTGGATGATTTGCTAAAGAATCAACTACCGGAAAACCATCGTGTTGGCCTTGGTTATTCTAAGGCAAGTGCATCCAATGCACGCACCTCCTATAGTGAAGTAACTATAGATTTTGTGAGGCCATCCTCCGGTGCATCCACGAGTGGTGTCTATAACAACTTGTATAGTTCTACTACTAAGGAAACCACCACTTCTATTCCTCCCTCCTTTACAAAGAACCCCACCAAGGGTGGACATCAAAGGAAGGGACATGCTTTCAGGTACACTAATACACGTAGGAATGCCTCCACTCCTCACATTCCTACAAATGATGGTTTTTTTGCTCCACACCCACGAGTACATGCAAACACTAATTTGAGACACTCTCATGCACGTACTCATGCTCATGCACCTTCACATGCTTATGATCACACATCACATCCACATATGCTTGCTTATTCTCATGATCATCCTCATGCATACACACCTCATATTCATCCATGTATGTATGCAACACCACACCATGGACCATATGCCCATCATCATGCTTTTGCACAACACAATGTTCCATACACATTTCCTCATGCTCTTGCTAGATCTCATGTTCCTAGGCCACATGCACCACGTAGAGATCAGCCTTTTGTGCATGCAACCACTAGGAAGAGGATACCCAAATCATACACTATTTGGGGTCCTAAGAACACTAGTAATCATGCTAAGGATATGTATGTGCAATCTTATATTCATGATATTATTTTGAATGATGATTATGTTGGGAAATCACGGTCATCTTGGAATTGGTTTCCAAAGGGTTAGTTTCCGTTGACCATTCTTTGCTTGGTACCATAAGTTTATATTCATTTTATAGGTACCAAAGCATTTGTGTTAAGAATTGGTTTATTCTTTTGTTTGCATATTGGTCTTAGATGCTCATGTTTGTTAGAAACTTAAATTCATATTGAATTTGATTTCTATTGCATGCTTATTAGTAAATCATTGTGTTTATGATTTTCATGTCTAAAATATTTAATATTTTTATGCAACACATGCTTTAGTTCATATTTATGTTTTGTTGCATGTGATGCATGTCATACTTTTGGATTAATATACATATTTACTTTTGGTACATTTGGTACATGCATGTATATGGTTATATATTTATCTAGTAACTTGATTACATGTTTCCTTAATATTGTGTATGATTACATTAGGATATGGGTTACAATAAGTTGAATTTAGTTTGCTAAATTTGTTGCCTAACCCATAGGATCCAAAAAGGTTTTTGGCTACCAAAATTATGTTTTCTAGGTTCAATTCACATTGGGGTATCAACTCTACCAACTCCTTGATTTGCAAAGACTTTCATTCAAATGGAGTTGATGGTGCTTAAGTGATGCACCAAGGTAGGGGGAGCTTAATGTAGTAAGTATATTATTACATTTGGTACCCATGTGTGTTGGATGCATGTAGATGTCACTTTGTGTTTGAGACTATCTCATGCATATCCTATGTTTGCATATTGTGTGTCTTGTATGTCATTCATGTCTATGTATTTCACGTGTATCAAATTCTTGACTGATGTGCATTGTGTATTCATAATCCTTACTCATATGTTTATTCGAGGATTATTTATAACATGTGGCTTAAAAATTTTCATGTTAGAACTAATGCTCATTTGCATGTTTCACACACGGGACACGCTTATATTTATGTTCCACTTCACAAGCGTGCATCCCAACTTCCTACTCATGCCACTACACAACCTCTACATAAGAATCCCAAATCACTATCTTTTGGATTCCTAAGATTGTTTCTAGGCATGGTATGAACACACATATAGAATCGTATATTAGGAATGACATATTCTCATGCGACTATATATATATAAATTAAACTCATTCTTTATTTTATTTCCACCTTGCTTACTCACTCATATTGCACTTCATTGCTTGGGTACCATGCTTTGTATGATTACTTTTTGTACCCATAAATATATAATGTGTGTGTGTGTGTGTGTGTGTGTGTGTGTGTGTGTTCGTCCACTACTCCCAAGTTTGCATAGTTTGTATGACATGTGTGGGAATATGACATTTTCATTTATATGTCATTGCATTTCATTCATATTATGTTGTGCATATAGATCAGTTGATTTCTCTTACCCTTGGTGATTTATTATCAACCTTCCTATCTTGTTGATATGCCAAAGGGAAAGAGAAATTTGGTTTTGAAAATTAATACTTTATGCGTTTCATGCACACTCTTTGTGGTATTACTTTTCACGCCTTCCTTCAATATGTGTTGTGCCGTGAATGTTTATTTTGTGCACATGTGCATATTGAACGGGGAATCTTTCTAGCACACACTATTGTATTAGATGTGTGTATTCATAATGATGATTGCTTGTATAATGTAATGTGATTAAATCATATGCATAGGAATTATTAGTATATGTGTATCTAATTTCTAATGGTTGAGAATTGTTAATTCCTTTTATGTATGATTTTCGTAATTATAATAACTCCTATTAATGCATGTCATGCATTTCTATTGATGAGTGTTATTTACAATTGGTAAATGATTGGTTATTGGACTACTTGATTTTGTTCCTTAACCTATTGGATCCAAAAAGTTTTTGGATACCACCAATTGTTGAATTGTCAGATTATTGTGCAAGATGCATACTCTACACACTCCTTGGTTTACAAATGATGGATCAATTCAAAGGAAAGAATGGTGCACTGGAGATGCACACATATAGGGAGAGCTAAATGGTTGTAAGTATGTGTTTTGTATAATTGGTATTTTAATATATTGGTTTTGACTACCATGTTTACAATTGGTATTTTAATATATTCAATTTGTGTAATATAGCATACTTCTTCATTATCTCATTCTTGTCACACCCTTATGAAGATTGTTTGTTTATGTGACTACCTTGTTCATGTATGTCATATATGTCTTATTACGACTCAAGTACCATGGTAGCTATAACATTCATATAATGAATTGGTTAGTTGCTTATTGATGTTCATATCTTTTTCATGTCATGAATAAGATTAATGATTTAGGATCTTTATGCATATTTGTTCATTGTATCACCACACATCTCATACTTTTCTTATAGTTTGTATGATTATCTTTATGAGACGTATTGATATGATTTAGGGTGATCAATGTATGTTACTTGTCATTTTAATTACTTCATGACTGATGTTTAGCTATAACTTTATTCAAGAGATCTTTCATGTCTATAGCTTAATCTTTCATGTATGATATTTTCACAAGTGACATAACACTCATTCATATTAGTTAGTGATCTTCAAGCTATATTTCTCACTATGTCATCTCTCATCTCATGCTCATATTTTATGCTATTTTTATGAGATGTTAGAGATAACTTGTGCTATACACAATCATATAAGCTTTATAGTGTGTTTGATGATATGTATATTCTGTCATAGATATTCTTCCGTGAATATATCTTGATGCACTCTGACTCTTTGATGCTACCTCCGATTATATTGTGCTTACAGAAGCTTTTTATTCTATTCGTACAATTGGTATGCTTGCATGCGACGTTCATGATAACTTTATTCGTTTATGTCCTACCTTGTGACTTTGAACGTAGACTATCTTCATGCCTTTGCTCAAAAGATGTTTTGTCACATTATGCCTCATGTTGAATCCTTTGTGATATTTGGGCTAGGATGAGATCATGTCTCTATTTGTTCACTTGGTTTCCTTCTCAAGTGATGTCATGATCTTGACATTATTTGCCTGCTTTGCACACTGTGTTAGACTATGTATATTGGATATCATCTTTACATGCTCTTGCTTGATGCTAGTTTTGAGCTTGTGATATAGTGCTTATCTTCCTTATGCTCATGGCATTCCATGCTTATCATTGACGCATTATGTGAGTATCTATTCTGGAATGCATGCTAGTACTATGGTTCTTTTGAACATTGTTTCAATTAGTATCCTAGTGTGCTAGAATTGTGTATGCCTTACGTTTTATGATGTTTCTATCTCTATTTGGCATAACACTTTTGCATGACATAGATATTTGTGTATGCCCACATCGCACACTTCACTTAGATTTGGTATGCTTACTTTTGGAGATGCTTTGTGGAGTTTAGCTTGAGATACTTTTGGAGATGATTTGGTATGCCTACAATTGGTATCACATGCCATTATACTTAATTTGTGTTATTATTTCATAACATAACTTTATACACATGGTTAAAATTTTCCATAGTTATGTTTGTTGCATTTTTTATGTTTGACTTAGATCTCAGTTTATTGATATTATTTGTTTATCTATATCATTGTGATGATTTTGATTCCACCATTATGTATTTAATCATGTTCATGTCATGTGTCATGCCCTTGCTCAAGGACAGTCATCACATTATGCTTAATGTTATAAATTTTGTGATAATTGGTTTGTTTATGTACATGACACTATTTGATCACTTGTTTTTCTTTCACAAGTGATGTCATGATTTTTGCATTGTTATCCGCATTCTTTATCATATTTATAGCTAGTAGCTACTGCTAATTATGCTATTGTCACTTTTCTAACACTGCTCACACTACTCTTTACAATTAGTATCTATTGTAATCTTTTATCACATATTCTTATTGCTTATCTTCTTGTGATAATTGAGGGTAGTTGAGTTGTTGTTGGATATTTGCTCTTGCAATTGACATCTTTATTTTGATATCTTTTTTAAATTGGTAACTTATCTAGTTTACATTAAATATACCTTTTAGTTTTCCACTCTATTTTTGCTTTTGTTGTTTCTATACCCCCATGTCTTTTGGATAATGCCAAAGGGGGAGAGAAATAAACAAAGGATGTGCTTATTAAATGTTGAGTGTTAAACAATAACTTGAATCATATAGACTTTATGTATGATCGTTCATGTATATGATTCAGGGGGAGCATTGGTGATTACCTTGCTTTATATTGATTACATTATATATATATTGGTAATCATGCTCATGTTTATGATGTGTATCACATATATGATTTGTATTGTGTACGCATATTATTTCTGGTCATTCATGCGATATATACACACCTCAGGTGATACACACACTGTTAACTGCTGAATGATGCTATTGATTATTGATATTAACTTTGATTGGCATCATTGCAGGGGGAGTAAGTATATTTAATGCACAATTATTTGTTTTGTTTATATTTGGTTTGTCATCATTAAAAAGGGGGAGAATGTTGAGTATTGGACTCTCCACCTTGATTTTGATGATGATCAAACACAAATCTTTGTGATTAACTCATGTGTTTGCAGTTAGTTAAAAAGTCACCAATTAGATTTAAGAAGATCAAAAGTGACTACACGTGTTGATTCAAGTGGAGAACTTGGTAGATCAACAAAGGTGAAGCATTGGCTTGAAGAACTCAAAGGCTACCTCAAACCTCAAGCCAATGGCATTAACAAATGAATGGAAATTCAATACAAAGAGAAGATAGGAATGGATGAGTCAAAAGCTTCGAAGACTATGACGTTGGAGATATTCAAGTCATTCAACTAAAAGACTCAAGACCATGAAGAATTATGGAGATCGTCGCCAAAGTAATTTGTTCATCTCAAGCGACGTCCCAAGACTTCCTCAGAACGCGTGATCGTTGTGCCTGAAGCTCCGTTGAAGCTCAAGGAGTTATTCATGAAGTCAAGGGATTCGGATTCTCCATGTTGAAGCTTTGAAGACGGTTCGTCATGGTATTTATATTATCTTCTAGCTTCATCTCATAGAATGTTAAGCCTTGAGCAGTACTTGCCTAGAAATCTTCATAACTTTCATATCTTATTCTAGGATTGCCTTAGAAGTCATTAGAAAGTTTTCCGTCGCTTATCACTTCTTTTCATGGCTTCATATGCATCTCAGTTGGTTCAAGTAGAAGAACCAACCGACTAGATGACGATCTAGTCGGTTGGAAATTCTTCTTGAACCGACTAGACATCTTTGCTTGTTTCAGCCCATTCACTGTTGATCATTTAGTCGGTCCAAGAAGGTTCACCGACCGACTAAATGACGATCTAGTCGGATGGAAATTCTTCTCAGACCGACTAGTTATCCTAATTAATTCAAGCATATTTGTTGACCAATTAGTCGGTCCAAGAAGGTTCACCGACCGACTAGTTGTCCAACTAGTCGGTTGGGAATCCTTCTCAGACCGACTAGTTCTCCTAGTGAATTCCGACTTCTTTACTGTTGATCAATTAGTCGGTCCAAGAAGGATCACCGACCGACTAGTTGTCAAACTAGTCGGTTGATGTTTCTTCTTAGACCGACTAGTTCTTCTATCTCTTGATTTCACTATCTTTACTGTCAACATTCTAGTCGGTCCAAGAAGGTTCACCGACCGACTAGTTGCAAAACTAATCGGTCAGTGATCCTTCTTAGACCGATTAAGCAGCTTCAGAAATAGAGCCGTTGGGCATTTATTGCCACGATTTTTGTGACCGTTTTGTCTCTTCTCTATATAAGTTTGAGTTGCTTCAAACTAGAAAAAAATGGCTGATTTTAGAGACATTTTCACATCCAAGAGAAGAGCCATTCAACTCTATTTCAAAGCTCTCTCATCTCACAAGAATCTCTCCCTTACTCTTTGAGCCCTAATTCCTCAAGAGAGATTCTCATTCTTTGTGAGCTACTCAAGCTAAGAGCTTGAATCCAAGTCACCAACTTCACCTAGCCTTCTATTGCTGGCCATCTTGGTGGAGCTAGGGTTTGGTGCTAACTACTTCCTCAAAATCCATTCTTGCCCTATATTGGTAAGTATTTCTTAAGGCATAGGATTTTGTGGTAAGAGCTTTAGATTTCATTCTCTATACTTCATATTTATTGTTGTATACTCTCGGTTGTTGAGAGGGTTGGCTTAATCCCAAGTTGTGGGAGTCAAGATTAGGTTTTGCTCTCGGTTTGTGAGAGTGTGCTTAGTCCCTAGTTGTGGGATTAAGGTATTTGCGTGTTCCCGGGTTGTGGGATACACGGACATCGATTGTAGGTCGATTGCACTTGTGGGGTTTCCGCAAGTGGGCTAAAGAAAAGCTCTAATGGTTTTAATAGAGTATCCGGAGGGGATCCGGGTGTTGCTGGATTAAGGCACTGGGAACAAGTCGGGGAGACTTGGGTGGCACCGAACCAGGGTACCTTGCATATTAGCACTGCATTCTTGCTTTGGTTGTTGTACACTTCTTTCATTCTGCATTTGTTGGTTAATTAGGGTTTTATTTGGCGTAAATTCTTTATAATTCTATAAAACACTATTCACCCCCCTCTCTAGTGTTTATTCCTTATAGCACAGGGTCACTACACTTTTGTTGTTACGAGTCGACGCGAGCGCGTAGCCGTTTTTCGTTTTACCGTACCAACATTAATTGACTATTAACTTTAACAAGTTACCTTAACTTAATTATCCTACTAATTACAAATTGCTGATCACTTTTAACTTCACTAATTACTTCATTTATTTTAATAATTACAATTTTCTTAATTACTTAATTACTTAATTAAAAAGATTACTGATTAAACTTTTTACTATGGGCTGAACATCTTTCCCTAATTAACTAAGTTACCTTAACCAAACTCTACCCCTATTGAATCCCACCGAATGAAACCGGTGAGATCCAACTTCCAATTCATTCTCTCCCCCACTGCCAACTCCCTTCCATCAAGCTGATCCCCAACTCTGTTGTTTTAATAGCAACAAAATGGCAGCATCACCATCGTCTTCCTCCACCATCTGCAAACTTCCCTGCAATCTTCCTCTTCTCCTGCAAACAAAACAAACCAAATACAAACCCAAACAACTCTTCCCAAAATCTATTCATCATCAACCCAACTCAAATCTCCCACCAAATTTCCCAAACCAGCAAACAAGTTTAACCCTCAAACAAATCTTCCCCAAATCAATACAAACATCAATTCCCAAACACAAGCCCTACTGATTTCAAGATCAGAGATTAAAGAAGAGGAAAACACCCGAATCTGAAACAACTTTAGATTCATTTCATTTCAGATCAATCATTCGAAATCAAAACAAAACACAAAAAAACACTATTGATCTTCTTCTCCTTCCCCTCTTCTCCACGCACGGCCACCCACCCACCATCACGTGCACCGCCCTCCGGCCCAACGCCGTCGCTTGCAGGCCGGTGTCCCACCGCCCCTGGTGCCGTGAACCCCCAGCGCCACTGCCGCCAGGTGTGCTGCTACGCGTACGCCGCCTATGTCGCCGGAAAACCACCCCGCGCTCGTACACCGGAGCTGTGTCGCCGCTAGGCCACCGGGGGCACCGCCGTACGCCGAGCTCTTCCCTGTGAGAGTATTCCCCTTGTGCCTGCAGGTTTCGAAACAAAGGGATAACAATAAAAAAAGAGATTGAAAGAAATAAAGAGAGACTGAGAGAGGAGACAGGGGGAAAGATGGTGACTGAGGGAGAGAGGGAGTAAAAGAGAGTGACAAAGGGGGGGCTATGAGTAGGTAGAGAGGGAGCCTATGTTAACATCCTATTTATTAAAGGAGAAGTATAAAAGATTAAAGAAAGAGAGTAAGATAGAGTTGGGCGTTAAAATAATGTATGAGTAAGTAGAGAGTAGGTAGGGGAATTAAATAGAATGTTAACATACCATTAGCTTAAGCTAAGGATGGGTATTAATAGGTTGTTAGTATTAAAAGTTAAACTTGCTAGAATCTGTTAGTATTAATTTCAGAATGATTATCAACTGTTGAATGATGTTAGGATAACATTAGAGGTTAAAATATGGCTGACCATGTTAATATAAGAAGGATATAATACAATATAAACATCACCCTAGCCAGAGAACCCGATAAAATCAGACGACCCCAAATTAGGAATTATCTTAATATTGTGTTTATTCACGAAAAATCTAATTCGTTGATTTGTTTAACCGAAACAGAGAACCGAACATACCGACACGTAGTACCTCCCAAGACGGACCCAACGGCACCAAAATCGCCGAAATCAGGCTAGTATGCAATTTATAATGAATTTTTGAAGGTAGATGCTGATTTAGTCTTTTGTATGTAAAGTTGCATAACTCAAAACATGCACGTGAAATGACGCGTGAAATTACTTCCACGACGTCCGTGACTAATAATTTGATCCAACGGCATATAACTTGATATATCTTAGTTTAGGACAATAACAAGAAAAGTGAGATTTTTGTCCATATTCGTCAAATTCTCATGTTCACCTTTTTGATTAAATTATTGTGAATGTTGTTTCAACACTCTTGTAACATGGAAAATGTTGTATAAAAGTAAATGATCTTATTATTAAATTCGTGCTTGTAATATAACTAGGCTGGCTCGTATTCCAGCACTGATCGTGACTTTCGTGATGTCATGTAAGTTGACACTTCGTGCTTGTAATTCGTGAATTAGGCTGGCTCGAGTTCCAGCACATGTTTAGGGTGGGGTTAGGGTTGAGCGGCTACTAGGTGTATGACGGGGTACTCTCTTCAAAGGCACCACCCGTATGCGGTGGGTTAGCGCCAAACACGGTAAGCCCCCGTGCGAAGAACGACCCACTCATCACGACCTAAAGGCGAGAACCCTATGCATGATAGAAAGCATCGCATTGTAATTGTAATAATCGTGTTTATTTGCTCGTACATCAGGATAGCCAAGTTTATAGTGTTTACTTTAATCCGTTATAACTGCCATGTCATAACTTCTCACTTTACGTTCGCTTAGAACTGCATGCTAGGAGTATTTCACTTTATTTCATTATTAAACTTGTTGTCATTATCTCGTTTAATTCTTTAATACCTCTTAAATTCTGTATAATTTTGTATACCTTGCATTGGGTTCTAACATCTACTTGCAGACCCTTGCTGACATACATTCATGTTTTTGGATGTATGTCAGATCCCGAGCTATAGCGTCAGGACGACTAGTTGCAATAGCTGAACCAATGAACCAAGACTTGTTGAACCATTGAACTTTCATTGCACTTCTTTTCATTGTTGTACGGGTCATAAGACCCACTCTTCTTTTCTCCACTTGTTGTAATTCCATTGAGACGGTTGAGATTGTAATAATGTCTTATTTATCTGTGTTGTTTTAAGTAATGCAAGCAAGAACCTGCGGTTTTTCACACAGACGCTTATTGTGTTAAGTCAAGGAGGAAAGAAAAGCAAAAGTACCTCCTCCTGACTTGCACAAGCGGGCCCGTTCGTGTCCTCGCTCCCAAGTCTAATGGGAAGCGGGGTGTGATAGGTTTTAGTGGTGGCCCATGCGGGTCTATGCTCATGCATAATACTTTAAAACATCATAGATAATATTACAACCTTGACTCTCAAACAACACCTTCCCTAGAATCTTCTACCCTGATCAAATTCATTAGAACATCCTAGTCCTAAGATTCCTGATCCTTAGTCAACCAAATCAGTATATCCTTGATTTTTAACCTCCCTTCATTTTTACATTCCACTTTATGACTTTAAGAATCCATCGTAGCCTTTCACTAATCATTTCCTACAGGTACTCGCATTTGATCACCCTACTCAAATCATTGCTCTCGATCCATGTGATCTTCCTAACAGCCAACTTTATCATTTTGAATCATCCACATTACTATACTGATTCTACTTGCGCTAATAATCTCCTTCGACGATAATCCAAGTAATCTTCGATATGAATAAAACCGTACAATTGATAGAGACTTAATAAAAGTCATTAGCAAAACAAAAAATTTTAAATTTTAGGATTTAACTAGTTAATAGGATAAATTAGTTGTTATATATATCTGGAAAAAACCCCTTTGTTAATGGCACACATATAAATGATAAGCTTCCTTCAATAGACAATGATCCGGTCAATGTGCTTGGCTAAGTTTGTTGGATCACCTAGCAAGACTGGGGTCAGTGATCCTGGCTTAGTCACTTTCCTGGCCGTGTCCGCTGGACCCAAGGACGTAAATCATGATTATGTAACGCCTTCGACCTTCTTCACTGTCAACCTTCCTTTGACTTGATTGACCTACTTAGAATCTTTCTATTTTTAGTACGCGTGCACTCTAGCTACAGAGAGTAGCGTTTGAATTTTCGATCATCAAAAGTTTGAGTTCGACAACTGAAGCCGATCGAAAGGATGCTCAGAAGTATTCAAGGATGGTACTAGGGAATTTAGGATGAGACAAACATGACGGGCACGTATAGGCTGGTGCGTTTTTGCATCCTTCTTGAGCTCGTATTTCTTTTCTAACCCTACTTCCATCTTGTACCTGATTTTTCCATGTGTTTGAATTCTTTCCTGCCTACCACCTTCCCCCTCATTATTGCCTTTTGTCCTTATCCTCTCCTCGAACCACGTTCCCGCGTAACCTACCCTACCCTATCATGAGTTTCGGCACCCCCCTTTAAACACTTACCCCCTCTTTTTCCCCTTTTTAAACCCCTCATCTTCTTCCTCACCAGGACACCCCATGGCTTCCCCTTCGCCCTGATACCACCCTCTCCCTCACCTTTCCTCCCTCTCGGCGAGACCAACCCATCTCACCTCAAGCTCCCCCGGCCTCACCCGAAGCTCCACCACATCCCAGAAGCCCCCGCCACATCGCGCAGTCGCAGCCGTCGCACCTCGCCGCCTTGGATCGACAGCCACCGATGACCCATCAACGACTTTGGTGACTGTTGGGCTTAGCGACAACCCTCGCCGTCACCCTCGTTGTTGCCGTGTGGTTGAGTTCTTAGGAATTCTCCATTCTTGGTATTCTTTGGAGCTCATTTTTCTGGTTCTTCCCCCTTGAGCTGCCCCGCTTCGATTCCTTCTTATGGCCGCTCCTTCGTGTTTGCGGGTTCGTAAGGTTTCGGTCGCTGAATTGCTTAGGGCTGATGGTGATAACCGTAGATATCGACCAATGGTATTGGCAAGGAGTATCATTGGGGATGAGTATCGGCTTGATTTTGGCCTTAGGTGTTGAAATTGGATGCCAGTCTTGTGCTCGGATTTGGGAGACAGCTATGTTGCTGGCTTATTGTTGGATGTTATGGAGATTGCTGGAAGAAGTGGTAGCGATAGTTTTGATCCTCGAAAATTGGACTTATATTTACCTCTTAGTGCCGATCTGGATATTGGCTTGCAATTGGGTATCATGGCATATGATGTCTTTTGTGCTCGGCTGGTTAAGTTGTAACAGCATAGATGCATTTGGATTAGTCCTCACGTTTTTGTATGTGATGGCAATGATTTACATGATTAAGACCCAGTAGTCATCCTTGACAGGAATTGAAATTTTAAACTTTATGTTCTTCCTTTTTAAGTAGTTTAAATATAGCTTGCTACTGACATATCACTTCAGGTTCCAAGTTCGAACAGTGTCATTATCATAATAGCTATCATTTTCATATAATGTCATTATCTCATATTTTGGCTACTTGATAGATCGGAAGTAACTATGGTGATAAAGGTATTAGAAATGATATGTTATGTTGATGGATAGTTATGTGGATTGATTGAAATTTTTAGAACAAGATACAATTGAAAATGGCAAGATGTGATTTAGTAGTTTGTTAAGTATGGTGAATAAATTTATGAGTTGGCCCGAGGAAGGATGTGTTGGGAACATGACAAATATCGATTGTAGATAGTGATGTATACTAGGCGTAATTGTAATGGTCGTCATACATTAGTAACTAGTGTATCATCATTATATTGATTGCTTGATATAAAGATAAGATTGGAGTTGGGAAATGAAACAATTGTAGTGTTACCAGTTAGGCTATGCATTGACAATGTGATGAGATATAATGGATGAGACAACTTAGAAGAATAAATAATTTTGGAGAATTTGGCTATCGATGAACTATACATTAGAGATTTCATAGGAGATGTTATTGCTCTAATATCAGTAACAAGTGGAGGGTGAAGAAATTTGTAAATGGTATTGGTTGAGGATACTTAGTGTTTTTCCTTCAAAGGTTATTTGGTATAAAGTATTGATTATTTTGAAGCAAGAACCTTGAGGTAGAATTTGAACGATAAGGTTGGGTCTGTAGTTAAGTGCAACGACGTGGTTATGTTTATAGAGTTGTTCGATGATGAAACGAGTAGTGATGATTTATTTGAGGAATACTTGATTGAGATTACAGGTTTAGTGTGCATTATGTTAGAATATGGGAGTTGCAGTCGTAAGTATATATACACACACATTGTTATTCATCACTCGTCCTCATCCCTGCACATCTTGGGTATACGTCCCTAGTCTTTTCTCTTGCCCACTGACGATTAAGGCCATCTATGGTACTCAGTCCAAACCACTTTTTGAAACTCAGTCTTAACCATATCACTTGTGTCTTTTCCAAACCAATTCCATTTCTTCGCCTCGAAGTATTTTAGGTTATAATTTACCCTATAGAAATTCGAAAGCGTCATCCATCCTTGTTTCCTGCCCGGTAGTTAATAACAATTCCGAGGACGAAATTTTTCTTAAGGTGGGTAGAATGTAACGACCTGTATTTTGTTGACGTGTTTGAGATCATGCGTACCGGCATTTGATTTCAGACGTCCGGATAATCTTTCGTCCGTACTTTCGTTGTTACGAGTCGACACGAGCGCGTAGCCAATTTTCATTTTACCGTACCAACATTAATTGACTATTAATTTTAACAAGTTACCTTAACTTAATTATCCAACTAATTACAAATTGCTGATCACTTTTAACTTCACTAATTACTTCATTTATTTTTATAATTACAATTTGCTTAATTACTTAATTACTTAATTAAAAAGATTACTGATTAAACTTTTTACAATGGGCTGAAAATCTTTCCCTAATTAACTAAGTTACATTAACCTAACTCTACCCTTATTGAATCCCACCGAATGAAACCGGTGAGATCCAACTCCCAATTCATTCTCTCCCCCACTGCCAGCTCCCTTCCATCAAGCTGCTCCCCAACTCCGTTTTTTAAACAGCAACAACATGGCAGCATCACCATCGTCTTCCTCCACCATCTGCAAACTTCCCTGCAATCTTCCTTTTCTCCTGCAAACAGAACAAACCAAATACAAACCCAAACAACTCTTCCCAAAATCTATTCATCATCAACCCAACTCAAATCTCCCACCAAATTTCCCAAACCAGCAAACAAGTTTAACCCTCAAACAAATCTTCCCCAAATCAATACAAACATCAATTCCCAAACACAACCCCTACTGATTTCAAAATCAGAGATCAAAGAAGAGGAAAACACCCGAATTTGAAACAACTTCAGATTCATTTCATTTCAGATCAATCATTCAAAATCAAAACAAAACACAAAAAACACACAACTGATCTCCTCTCCTTCCCCTCTTCTCCACGCACGGCCACCCACCCACCATCACGCGCGCTGCCCTCCGGCCCAACTTCGTTGTCTGCAGGCCGATGTCCCGTCGCCCCTGGTGCCGTGAACCCCCAATGCCACCGCCAGGTGCACTGCTATGCGTACGACGAAAAACCGACTCACGCGCGTACGTCGGAGCTGTGTCACCGCTAGGCCACCGGGGGCGCCGCCGTACGCCGAGCTCTTCCCTGCGTGAGTATTCCCCTTGTGCCTGCAGGTTTCGAAACAAAGGGATAACAATAAAAAAGAGATTGGAAGAAATAAAGAGAGACTGAGAGAGGAGACAGGGGGAAGATTAAAGAAAGAGAGTAAGAGAGAGTTGGGTGTTAAAATAATGTATAAGTAGAGAGTATGTAGGGGCATTAAATAGAATGTTAACATACCATTAGCTTAAGCTAAGGATGGGTATTAATAGGTTGTTAGTATTAAAAGTTAAACTTGCTAGAACCTGTTAGTATTAATTTCAGAATTATTATCAACTGTTGAATGATGTTAGGATAACATTAGAGGTTAAAATATGGCTGACCAGGTTAATATAAGAAGGATATAATACAATATAAACATCACCCTAGCCAGAGAACCCGATAAAATCAGACGAACCCAAATTAGGAATTATCTTAATATTGTGTTTCTTCACAAAAATCTAATTCGTTGATTTGTTTAACCGAACCAGAGAACCAGACATACCGACACGTAGTACCTGCCAAGACGGACCCAACGGCACCAAAATCGCCGAAATCAGGCAAGTATGCAATTTATAATGAATTTTTGAAGGTAGATGCTGATTTAGTCTTTTGTATGTAAAGTTGCATAACTCAAAACATGCACGTGAAATCACTTCCACGACGTCCGTGACTATAAAATGTGATCCAACGGCATATAACTTGATATATCTTAGTTTAGGACAATAACAAGAAAAGTGAGATTTTTGTCCATATTCGTCAAATTCTCATGTTCACCCTTTTGATTAAATTATTGTGAATGCTGTTTCAACACTCTTGTAACATGGAAAATGTTGTATAAAAGTAAATGATCTTATTATAAATTCATGCTTGTAATATAACTAGGCTGGCTCGTGTTCCAGCACTGATCGTGACTTTCGTGATGTCATGTAAGTTGACACTTCGTGCTTGTAATTCGTTAATTAGGCTGGCTCGTATTCCAGCACATGTTTGGGGTGGGGTTAGGATTGAGCGGCTACTAGGTGTATGACAGGGTACTCTCTTCAAAGGCACCACCCGTATGCGGTGGGTTAGCGCCAAACACGGTAAGCCCCCGTGCGAAGAACGACCCACTCATCACGACCTAAAGGCGAGAACCCTATGCATGATAGAAAGCATCGCATTGTAATTGTAATAATCGTGTTTATTTGCTCGTACATCAGGATAGCCAAGTTTATAGTGTTTACTTTAATCCGTTATAACTACCATGTCATAACTGCTCACTTTACTTTCTCTTAGAACTGCATGCTAGAAGTATATCACTTTATTTCATTATTAAACTTGTTGTCATTATCTCGTTTAATTCTTTAATAACTCTTAAATTCAATTTAATTTTGTATACATTTCCCAGGGTTCGAACATCTACTTGCAGACCCTTGCTGACATACATTCATGTTTTTGGATGTATGTCAGATCCCGAGCTATAGCGCCAGGAGGACTAGTTGCAATAGCTGAACCAGTGAACCAAGACTTGTTGAACCAGTGAACTTTCATTGCACTTCTTTTCTTTGTTGTACGGGTCATAAGACCCACTCTTCTTTTCTCCACTTGTTGTAATTCCATTGAGGCGGTTGAGATTGTAATAATGTCTTATTTATCTGTGTTGTTTTAAGTAATGCAAGCTAGAACCTGCTTTCACACAGATGCTTATTGTGTTTAGTCAAGGAGAAAAGAAAACCAAAAGTACCTCCTCCTGACTTGCACAAGCAGGCACGTTCGCGTCCTCGCTCCCAAGTCTAATGGGAAGCGGGGTGTGACACATGTAGGAACGGCTTGGACGAAATGTTGGGAGCGATCGTTGCATCTTAGTGCTCCCGGTGTCGGATGGTGTTGGACACGGGAATGCCCACCATCCGAATCCGGGTAGACTTAGCGTATCATCCTGGGCATCGACCGGGCCCATGGGACGCTAGGTGCCACTTTTAGACGCAACATCTCACCGCCAAACCCTAGCATTCTGTCATATTCCTATCCATCGACCGTAATAGTGAGAATCCATGATTAGGGCAGAAGTCAAAGTCCTAGGTTACGTTTTTACCTTTTACATCTGTTCTATTACTTTACAATCGAGACAACCAATCGAGAATAGGCTGGCTCATCCACCGGGTGATCCGGTTCCTAAATGTTTGCAAGTACTGGACACTTCTCCCCGTGATCGAACCCCAAGCCACACTTTAACACTGTGCGCTTGCGGTTTATAAATTCTAATTCTAGTATCCCATGGTCAAGTATCTTTGTTATTGTTATTTGGATCTTTGATTTGATATATTTTTACATGCAAACAATGTCTATTCTGTATTTCTATATCATTATTGCTATGATTGGTTGATCTTTGTCTATGGAAAGGGATGAACCCTATGGATCTGATGTTTGAATTATGAGATCTATTCAATTGATATGCTATTAGGCTTGATTGAAAGGTTAGATCTTGATTGATTTACTACGGAAAGATATGGATTTTTCTTGGATCTCGTGAGCTCGAAAGAGGATCTTGATCCAAGGAAAGCCCTAAATATTCGATTTAGGTTTACAATCGAAATTCCATAGATTTGGTGCACGACAGCAACCAAAGCTAGTATGTTTATTGTTCTCCTATACTCATATTCGTTGCATGACAGTGAACGGATACGAATTATCACGATTTAGATCCGAACTCAAGTTGCACAACAGCGAGCTTGAGTTGGGATTGGGCATAATTGTCGATCTTAATGCTAGTGGGTTGGGTTAGGCTTGCACGACAGCGAGGCTCTAATTTAGAACAAAAGCGCTACAGCGTGCGTTGGTTCTCCATAGAGTTGCGACAAGTTCACCTTAAAACCAATTTTAATTGCATGGTAATTCATAACTCACATTGATTACTTGAAAATCCATAGTGGGGATTCCTGAGACATAGACATTTTTATTGATTGAATACACAACCGACTTCTTTATCATCGACACCGACATCCATTACCGTTTCCATTACATCATACCATAACCATCTCCACCAATAAACCTTAGTAGTCGAGCCGACCTAAGATAGATTGGAGCCAACACCACCTCCTTGTGGATATGATACCCGCTCGTCAGTAGACCGTGTGTTTGTGGTAAAACTACATTGTTTTGGGAGTACATCCCAACGCAATCAGTTGGGTCCGACCAACCCCTAAGGATAGATCTATCAACCTATTTGCAATTATAAATGCAAGTTAATAAACTACATACCTTTCACTTTGTTTCCGTAGAATACAAAGCATCGTTTTCAGCAACATTTCTTTGGCCCAATGCCACTTCTCCAGTTCTTCCAAGCCAAACCACGTCCCGAGCCATACTTTATCATGAGTCGAATAGCACCGCATCCCGAGGCAAGCAATACCCTTGTCACCGAGCCAACCACTCGTCGAAGAAAGTTTCGTCCGAACTCCTTCGTAGCTTTGCTAGAGCCCGATCAGGAGCAAGGAAGAACTTTGGGAGAGAGGAAATAATTAAATTAAGTCTTAATCCAAGCGTGCTCAAAAAAATTTTGGGAGCTTCTCAGATTTAGAGACTTGGTGCCAGTTTCAAGGAGGGGGATTGGCCCCTATTTATATAGGTGGATGACCCCTCCCCTTCTTATCATATCCTATGTAGGGACTAAAGGTTTTGGAGGAAAAAATTAATTAAATTTTGCCTTTCACAAAGGCCAATCTTTAGTGAATTTTTCCTCCCTCACCGTTGAGCTTCACAAGTAATACATCGTATCAAATTGAAGAGCACTGAATGGTGAACGCAGAGAAACAACGGGGCTCAATTCCGACTTCATCTGACCCCTCAAACGTCGTCACAAAGTTTAGCAAAACCCCATTTTTGCTGAAAATTCCAGCCTCCAAAGAGAGCATATGGTTTCTCATTCATGTGGGCCCCACAATGGGTCCCACCCGTGTTCTCTTCTAGCTAGGCACCAAGGCCTGAACTGGGCCTGGGCAACCCAGGCCCAGGCAGGCCTGGGCATCCCAGGCCCAGGCGCGCCTGGGCCTAGCGCATAGGCCGGGCCTGGGTGCCCAGGTGTGGGCACACATGCCCAGTTCGGCCTGGGCTGTCTCCATGCCCAGTTTGGGCATGGGTGAGGAGCTGTTTCGGCTTTTTTAGGGTTCTCCCAATTTTAAACTCCTTTTAAATATGTTTTCTGAACCTGTTTGGACTCCAATTTGAGCGCATTTTTGTCTGTGACTTTCACATGAAATCCTCTTCATTTCTATGCACTTATTGTCAAAAATATTTGTAAACGATTTACAATATATTTTATATTCAAATTGCATCATATGAAATATCCCACATCCTAAATATTAAAATCCATTTGCATCAAATACAAATGAACTTAGGGCATACATCCCACAACATTATTTACAATGTGTAAAGTTATTTTTTCTTTATAATTGGTATAAGATCCTAGAAGTCAACTTTTTGACCCTTTTCTATGATCTAGGGGGAACATGGGATAGTGATTGATACACACTTTAAATTTACAATTAGGTATCAAACATCTCATAATCTCTTGTTTTAAGAGGGAGTCAATGACAAGAGTTAATTCTCGTATGTTTGATGTCCACCTTTTTGACAATGACAATGGGGGAGAGATATGAATTATGTAAACCATACATATGGTGAGTGTTACTTATTTATTATAATGGGTTTATGTAATCCATGCCTACTATATGTAACAATTGTGTTACAATTGGTTTATCAAGTTTCAATTGGTGCATATAAGTAAGGGGAGCTCATTAGCATTGTGCTTTATTTGTTTATGTTTTACATAATGTGTGTCATCATCAAAAAGAGAGAGAATGTTAGGTATTGGTGTTTTAGACCAATATTGTTTTGATGATGATCACAACATTATGTTGTTGCTAATAACTCTTTATGTTTTAGTCTCATGTTAAACTATTGAAGATTAGCATGTTGGAGACTAAATGCTTGGTGCAAGGATGGACGTCAAGAGGAACATTGCCAAAGCTTGGAACTTGATTAAGGGAAGCTCATCATGAAGTGCCAAAGATTGGAAGATGATGGGGAGCATCAAGGCATCAAGAGCTTGAAACCTTGTACTCTAGAAGATGCAAAATATAATCCATGTAATTTCTATTACTTGCATTTCACTTTTTGAGTCTAGGATTTTGTAATGCCTTTATATATGCTCATACTCATTCATGCATATGCATTAGCCATCTTAATGACCCTTAGGATTATCATAGAAACCAACCCAAAAGGCTCACCAAACCAAAAACTCAATTTGGATTTTTTGGCCTTCCAACAGGCGACTACTGAAGGCAGGACAGGCGACTGGGTGATCTCCAGGCGCCTGGCCAGCCTGCTACAGCTGACTGTTATGTATAGCTCCAGTCAACTTTTTCTTTACTCTTTCTAGAGCTTTTGGTGCAGGCGACTGAAGTTCATTTGACAGTCGCATGTCTATCATCAGGTGCCTGAACTTTGTTCTTCAGTCGACTGAGTGTCATTGTGCGTATCTTGTCTTTTCTGGGCACCAATCCACTTTGTGTGACAACTGACTGATGTAGATTTTACAGTTGCCTGACTATATTCAGGCGCTTGGAATTTGGTCATCAGTCGTCTGATTGCACAAGTGCGAAAGTTGCATTTTCTCAACTCCAGTCCATCACATGTGTCAGCCGCCTGCTGAAGTATATTCATGCGCCTGTGTAGTCTTCTACAGTCGCCTGTCCTGGCTCAGATTATGGTCGTTGGGAATAAGCTAGTTGTTGATTAGTCGACTGATATTCCTTCATCAGTCACATGTCCAAGCTGTAAATTGCCAAATCATTGTAGATTTGTTTAGTTGGCCTTTTTGCTTGGTTTTGAGGGGTTATTGTGGCTTCCTATATATGTGAGATGGGTTAGTTCTATTAGAACTCTTGGTTAACATTGAATATCTTAGAGATTCATTAAGCCACTCTTATTCTCTCAATTCCCTCTTATACGCATTGTTCTCTTCATGCATTGAAGCTATCTCAAGGGAAATCATCCAAATGCATTAAAGCTCATCTCAACACTTGGAGATCCTCTTACATGCCTTCTTCTTCATATTTAGTAAGTTCATCTCAAGGCACATGTAAGAGTATTTATTTCATCTTTGTGAAGTAAAACCCTAACTTTCTTTGTGAGAGTTAGTTTCTCTCTTTGTGAGAGTTTAACCCTGGCTTTCTTTGTGAGAGTTAGTTTCTCTATTTGTGAGAGATTAATACTTGTGTAGGGTTGGTTGGTTATGTACTCTCTTTGTGAGAGTTTGGTTCTCTCTTTGTGAGAGTTCATATTTCTTTGTAAGATTGTATTCACTACCTTGTGTAGGATCATAGTGAATATTGGTGTGGCTGGATGTACCTAAGTTGGGGAACCATTGTAAAATCTATGTGTTAGCATTTGCTTGTTTGTATTGTATAAATTCCTCTTGCACTTATAATTCCGCATTGGCAAGTTTAAGTTTTAATTAAACGTTTATTGCCATTACTCTATTCACCCTCCCCCCTCTAGAGTGTTTGTTATTAGTATTGAAAGGCATAGACAGTTCTTACACTCTGGAGGCTTTTCCTCCTCCTTTGGTGCATCTCCATTTATCATCTTCATTTGCACTTTGTATGCCATCAACTTTTTCCATGGGTTGCTCGCAGATGATGTTCACCAGATCATTTGCCTCCTCAATTACAGTTCGCTTTTGGATCCAATCTCTCGACAAGGAATATAGAACCTTTTCAATCAAATCTTCCTCTGTGATGTCCTTTCCTAAAGCCATCAGTAGATCGATAATATTTTCAAAACCAAAAAACATGGCATCAATAGATTCATTGGGCATCCTGGTAAAATTTTCATATTTTTGCAATAACTTACAAATTCAAGTTTTCTTTACTTTAGATGTTCCTTCGTCAGTTACTTCAAGCCTAGTCCAAATATCCTTAGTAGTCAAACAAGAACTGATACGGTTATATTCAGTTTTATTAAGACTACAATACAAGATGCTCATGGTCTAAGCATTGAGATTCTTTCACATATCATTCTCCTTCTGCTACTTAGGTGATGGTTTTTCAACAAGAGTGAAGCACTCACTTATTATTCTCCAAAAAGCTAGATCAATTCAATTAATGTGGATAGACCTGCATTGTTTTCAATAGCTATAGTCAGTACCATCAAACAATGGAGATCTTAGAAATGATTGTCCTTCTTTTTGGTAGTGGGCATCACGTGAATATAGGTAAGGAATTTGTGCCATCATTAGGATCGGAACTCAACTAGGTTGTGAGTCTAAAAAGAATGCGACTCTGATACCAATTGAAAAAACACCATTAAGGTGGATGAATATGGTGTACATCACAAATAAAAAATCACTACCAATCATAGATACGTAAGCACAAATTTTTAACAGAGTGGCTCACCGCATATACGATGTCCACTCCCCAAGGATTAAATCGTTTTATAACAAAAAAGAACCCCGATCACACTTGCAAGTGATGATCAAACTGATAAAATAATTAGTTCAAAAAATAACGCACAGTGATAGCATCTGTATGAGACTATACTGATCATAAATCTAAAATAGATATAATAATCTAGAAAATATCACCCGAGCATGGATTGAGAAATTGTGGTCATGTCGGTAAAAACAGTGCGTCGATATGAGCTATGTAGAGAAAGTTACGTCCTTTTCAGCGTCGCGTCTTCTTCCTCCTTTTCTTCTTATCCTCCCCTAGGATCTAACAATTGAGGAAAGAGCAAGGATGGCCAGCTTGATAAAATCTCCTGAATGTATGGCCAACTATAGGCTTGCTCAATGAAGAAGAGAAGGACTCCAATGAGATGGATTGCTAGAGATTTGATGACGAAGAGCTCAAAATTTAATATTTGAAAAGCGTGCCATCTTGTATGCGCAAGGGTAAGAGGAGACTTAGCCAATACTTATATAAGATTTGTAAAAATCCTAGAAAGTATGAAAATACCATCTGTTAGGTTGGCCATGGAATTTTGAAATGATTAGTCAACTAGTGATTTGGAGCTAGTAGACTAATTGGATATTACCAAAGTACTAGTCGACTAATGCCGACTGCACAATTTCCAGAGAGCTGGCTAGTCGACTAGGTACAAGGTCTAGTCGAGTAGTGACTCCAATATGTCAATTTTAAGGCTTTAAATTAACTGCAAGCACACGGTGTCGGTTGTAGCTCACATGTCAAACACAGGGAGGCGATGGTTTAAGTATCGACCAATTGTATACTTAATTAGCTACGCGAATAATGAGAAGGATGGGGGTAATTACACTAAAAATGTGAAAATAAAGAAAGGTGCCCAGGGTTAAGCGTCACCACTAGTGCAAATTAAACATGCAGGTTGATCTAGCTTCTCGAGCCAACGGGTTATAGTCATAGATGATAGCCGAATCTCAATCCTCATCCTTTCGACGTCTATCCATGAAAGAGGACTCTGAGAAGAGGTTGAACCTTATTATAGACCTGATGGTTAGTCGGTCGCTACGATATAGGTGATACTAGTAAGTTGCCTGATGGGTAGTCGGTGCCTGGCACTAGATAGTCAATCCAACTCAAAGATGGGGAAGGTTGAATTAAGCTCGTTACGCCCTAAAGGCCGGCCCATGAAATTAAGGCCCGTATGCACTGGGGGCCCAAGCAAACACCTCAGCGACTCTCCTGATGGGACACTAACCGAGCTGAAGATCGCCTTCATCTAGAGAAGCTCGCCTCGCCTTGCCATAAGCTCGCCTCCAAGGTCAACTAAAATCTTGCCCATCTGACCTACAAGCTCGCCGTGTCGAGGACAAGCTCGCCTACCCTCCAACAACAAGCATCGACTGGAGGAGCCGAGCTTAATCACCGATCTATAGTTTGCCTCTGAGGGCGACCAAGCATAAATATCTCTGACAAGGTGATGTAGGCTCATCTCATCTCCATTAATGCCAGAGGTTAAGGACAAGAACTGATGGCTGCCACTCACGTCTCATTAATGCACCTGACACCGTCTGACACCATTAATACGGTAAATATCCCAGACACAGCTTGTAGACCTTTCGCTTTAGCACTCAAGTGCCAGCTGGGTTGATTCGATAGCTGACAGGATAGCGAACAACCACCTCTTAGCCCTATAAATACCCCCCTCATCCCTCCATTGAGGGGGTTGGTTAGTTAAATCTTCTAACTCATTTCAATACATAAGGTCAGATTTCTTCCACATATCTGTGCCTTCCTCATAAGCTCGACACGCTTCGTCGATCTGCCTTAAGATAACCAAGCATGCCCGACATCTACTTTTAACGTCACCAGCTGACTTAGGCATCAGAGAGGCTACGGGCCACCTTTCTGACCAGTTGTTGATCCTCACAGGAAGCTCGCCTCGGCTACTGGGAGAAGGCAACCTTCAGGTGACCTCCAGGCGACCTTGGATCCTTCACCTCTGAAGCGAGTTCTAAGTCGTGCTTATCTCTCCATCACCCATAAACTTGTAAATCATTGTACCCGTGATTTCCACTTCAAATAAATTTCATTGTGTGCAGATCTGCCCCGCAACAATTGTTACCGTCTGTGGGAACGAGGGGTACACCCATGTCAGGCTCCACACATCCTCACAGCAATCCTCTCCATGGAAAGTCACTCGAGGTCACACCCCCTCCGCATCTGAGGAGGCCGGTTCGACTTAAGACCATCATCAACGACACTCTGAGGCCACTCCTGGCTGAGGAGATCCTCCCTCTGAGAAGAATTTCCCCAGTAAATTAACCCCTTGAGGGGTCAGCCACGGCCATTCAGGACGCGGCCCTTGGCATCTACAAGAGCTTCCAGAGCTTCACATGAAAGATGAAGGAGTGGACCGTTGCACAGCAAAGTGGGACCATCTCGGGTAGAAGGCCCCCCGAGCTCTGCAACGTGACGAGGAACCTACTCCCCTAATTTGATGAGGAAGCAGCTACACAGGAGATGCGGTTCAAGGAAGTGGAGGTAGACGCCCTATAAAGGGAGATCAATAGAGAGGAGGAGGCCGCCCAGCAGAGGCGACTACAGGAGGAAGCGTCCCTTCGACGGATTTGCCTCCTCAATGCTGAGAGGGAGAGGCTTCAAGAGGGGAACCGTGGAGTTCCCTTGCCATCGGCCTCGATGGTGCAAAGGGATGCCATGTTGGACCATCCTGTTGAAAGCTACCGTCACGGGAGATCACCTAGCTCGAGGTGGAGGAGCGCAAATTTTTTAGTAGGATCCACCTGACGAGATCATCGCTCTCCTAAACATGGAGACGGAAGGCGGAGGAGCCGCAATCGCAGTCCTATCCCTTGGGAGAGAGGAAGGAACGCCTCTGAGCGTCGAGGTGGCTCATCCGGTGATTCCAACCGACGAGATGGAGAGCTGGCACCTCCCCCGGTCCCGAAGAAGCCAATCCACTGACTCACATGGTGATCTCAACCCCGGTACACCATAGGTTCAAGCTACCTCAGGTTGAACTTTATGACGGTTCGGTCGATCCTCTGGAGCACGTGCAGCTATACCGAGGAGTCTTGGAGATCTATGGGGCAAGTGACGTCCTCCTTTATCGGGCTTTTCTAACCATCTTGAAGAAGGCACTAGTGGAGTGGTATAATGACTTGCCTGGTGGCTCCGTTGATTCGTTTGGCTACCTCTCTCGGAAGTTTTGCCACCAATTCTTGGCGGGACAGAGGTAGAAGAAGGCGTCGGACTACCTGTTCACAGTGGTCCAGAAGGAGGGGGAGACCATCCGCAACTTTCTGCAGCGCTTCAACTAAGAGTGAATCAGTGTAACGAGCTGCAGAGATAAGCTCATCATTGTATCCTTCAAGAAGGGACTGACAAATAGAAGTTTTCACAAGTCACTGCTCCGAGAACCACCCGCCAATCTCCCCGCCCTCTTCTCTTGGGCAGAGAAGTTTATGTTGAGCGAGTAGGCCCTGGGGACGGTGCAGAAGGCCCCGACCGTCGTAGCTCCCCGTGCTGAAGATAGGCCCAATGAGCGACCGAGGAAGGATGAACGCCCATAAGGGCGCGACCAGGACCGCAACATGGGTCGCGACCAAGACCGCCCCCGAGGGCGTGATCAGGGGGCCCCGAGTGCATGATCGTCCAGGACCTCTGAGGGGGTTCTTCGGCCCCAGAAACCCCGCTCCAAGAGGCGGGCCAGAGAGAGCGCGTTCACTACACCTGGCTCAACGCCCCTGGCCAAATTGATGGTGACGGCCCTGTCTAGTGCGCTTCTTAGGGACCTGCCCCCGAAGATGAGAACCAGAGCCGGCGGAAAGAATATGAAGAAATATTGCCGGTACCACCGCGACAATGGCCACGACACCTATGACTGCTTCGATCTGAAGAGAGATATTGAGTAGCTGATCCAAGGAAGGCATCTCCGGAGGTTTGTCGACCTAGAAAGACCCGACCACAGGAGAAGATCCGCTGCAGGGCCTGATCAACCGACCCACGACGCCGAGCAAGTGGCTCACCACAGGCCCGAGACTGTCGTGCGTATGGATTAATATGCAGTGGGCTGGCCCAGGGTGGCACATCAGCATCGGCAAGGAAGGCATATGCTCGACAAGTCCTGACGACAGATGCCAGCACGGGGGCAATGCAGAGGAGAGTGGCTCGTCCCCCTATCTCCTTCTTTGATGACGACCTGGCGGGGGTTGAGCTGTTGTGTGAGGATGTCATTGTCATTGAAGCTCTCGTCGAGCCAGTGATTGTGAGCAGGCTCCTGGTCGACACAGGCAGTTCGAGCAACATCAAGTTTTTGTCCACGATTCTGAAGATGGGGCTGGATCGGGTGGAGCTAAATCCATGCTTAGGCTCGATTGTCGAATTCACTGGACATTCAGTGCCCATTGTTGGGGTAATCATGCTGCCAGTCACATTGGGGGAGAGGCCCAAGGTCGTCACTCGAATGACACAGTTCATTGTCGTCGATGTCACCTCGGCATACAACGACATCATAGGGCGACCTTTCATGACAGTCGTCGAAGCTCTCCTCTCACTCCTACATCAGATGGTGAAGTTCCAGAATCCGCATGGGTTTGGACTGGTGCGAGGATCACAAAAGCTCTCTGTTGGCTCCACCAAACACGAGGGGTCCGAGCAAGCCTTGTCGATCGACCTCTTCGACGATCGAAATGACTTTTCTCATCAACGACTTGCTCCAGTGAAGGATGTAGAGGATGTGCCGGTGGCGGATGAAGCAGATAGGATGGTGTCGATAGGCACGAAGCTTGCCGCTGAGCTGAAGGCGAGTATAATTGACCTCCTCAGGGCGAATGCAGACATCTTCGCATGGTCACCCTCAGACATGCCCAGAGTCGACCTAGACATGATCATCCATGAGCTACATATCGATCCTAAAACAAGCCCCGTTCGACAGAAGAAGAGCGGAGCAGGAGGCGAAAAGACACAGGCAGCGGAGGAGGAGGTGAGGCGACTCTTGGAGGCCAAATTCATTAGAGAAGTGAGATACTCTGACTGGCTTGCCAATGTGGTCATGGTGAAGAAGCCCAGCGGCAAATGGCGGATATACGTGGACTTCACTGACCTCAACAAGGCATGCCCGAAAGATAGCTTCACGCTGCCCAGGATCAACCATTTGGTGGACAACGCCTCCGGTTATGACTTGCTGACCTTCATGGATGCCTTCTCCGGCTACAATAAAATCCAAATAGTGCCCCATGATGAGGAGAAAATGACGTTCATCACTAATCGAGGGATGTTTTTGCTATACAAAGATACCTTTTGGATTGAAGAACGCCGAGTTGACCTATCAGCGGATGGTGGACAAGATATTTTACCACTAGGTCGGCAAGAACCTAGAGGTATACATTGATGATATGCTGGTGAAGTCCAAGAAGGCTGAGGACCATCTCACCGATCTTGAGGAGACCTTCATGAAAGTGTGGCTCTATAATTTGCGGCTCAACCCGGTGAAGTGCATCTTTGGCATTCAGTCTGGGAAGTTCCTTGGCTTCATGATCACGAAGAGAGGGATCGAGGCTAACCCAAACAAGATATCCGCCCTCATCGACTTGAGCGAGTCAAACAGAAGCTGACTGGCCAGATTGTCGCACTTGGGATATTCTTATCGAAGTCTGCTGTAAGGTCACTCCCCTTCTTCAAAATCTTACGGAAGGCCCTCGACGTCAGGAAGGGCATGATGAAAGGAGTAGAATGGGATGACAGCTGTGCCCAAGCCTTTAGTGAGCTTAAAGTGTATCTACAGAGTCCGCCACTGCTCGCCAAGCTGGAGGAGGGAGAGCAGCTCGGTCTCTATCTCGCTGCCAAGAAGACGTTGTTAACTCGGTCCTGATCAAAGAGGAAGGGGGGTTCAGAGGCCGATCTATTATGCAAGCTGGGTGCTCCGGGAGGCGGAGGCCCGCTACAGCCCGATTGAGAAGGTTGCCTATTGCCTAATATTGACCGCAAGGAAGCTCCAGCCATACTTCCAAGCGCATTCCATCATTGTCTATACCAACTTGTCGCTTGAGAAGAATTTAAGGAGGCTGGAGAGGTCAGGCAGGATGCTGAACTGGATTATCGAGCTCAGCGAGCTCGACATCATCTACAAGCACAGTGCAGCGATCAAGGATCAAGCATTTGTACACTTCATAGCGGAGTACACCATCGAAGAGATTGGCGGTGCAGTGCCCGATGCCCAACCAGATACACAACAGCTATAGCTCGTCAAACGAGAATCCTATGTCTACTTCCATGCAATCTGGAGGCGAGCTGTGGATTGTCCATGTCGTTGGGTTGGCCACGGCGACGGGAAGCAGAGCCGGCATAGTGATCGAGACCCCGGAGGGAAGCCTGCTGGAGTATGCCCTCTGCTTCAACTTCTCGGCAACCAACAATGTCAAAGAATACGAGGCCACCATCAATGGGCTGAAGCTATACATGGCACTGGGAGCGACAAATGTTCTATTGATCAGCGACTCGAGGCTCGTCGTCTAGCAAATTGAGGACAGCTTCGAAGGAAGGGAAGATCTGATGAAGCAATATCTAAAGTCGCCCGTGCCAAGCTACTCAAATTCAAGTAGGTTGTAGTCCAGCACCTTCTGAGGTCAAACAACCTCTGCACCGACGCCCTCTCCAAACTGGCATACTCTTCTCCGGCCGATATTGGAATGGCCATCTACATCGAGAACTTGTTGACACCAAGCTTGGAGGAGAATAAGCTGTTATGCATCGATCGGGAGCAGTTGTGGAGGAGCCCGATTGTTGCCTACCTGGAGAGCAGAGCCCTGCCAGAGGACAGACTGGA
>JAULAV010002966.1:0-25001 GCA_030789695.1 Scilla litardierei | reverse complement strand
ATTCCCCAATTAAGGACTAGAATAACCCATTTAGCCCATGCTCTATTTAGTGAAAATAGTTTCCTTTGCCCAAGTGTTTAGATTTCGAATTCTTTTTTGTTTTACTTGGTGCAAATCCCCTCGTCGTGTACCGTTCTCCCACTTGGGAGAGTGCACATGTGTATAGCCAAAAACCCAAAAATCCAAAAAAAAGGAGAAAAGAAAAGAAAAACCCAAAAAGAAAAGAAAAGAAAAATTGTGTATAGCCCAAAATCCAAAAAAAATACAAATGCCCAAAACCCAAAAAAATTTCCGTGTGAATATTTTTTCCTACTTGCCGAGAATAAAGGGAAGACGAGAATTTGCACCGAGTGTTCTACTCCACATCATCTCAACCCCTATCGTTATCGAAAACACTTGGCTTAGGAACTTTTTAGCTAGTATCTAGGCTATAGTGGCGTAATTTCCTTGACCCTAGTTGTGGAGTCCCCGATGCATGATACGCTTCTATTCTCACTCTTCTCATGCATGCTTGAACTTATATTCGCCGCTTAATTCAATTAGAATCGATATTTGGGTCATATCTTGGATTTGTGTATATCGAGCCTCATATCACATTGTAGAAAGCGACACCATTTGCTAGCACACGACCACACTCACTTGCGCTTCACCGCGTGGGCCCACGACACTTATTTGGACTCGTTTTCCTAGGTTTGGTGGTGTGATTTGGCGTTTGCTTGCTTGGTGTGGTGTTTTTTGATTTTGGTGGCTCTGATGGACGATCTAGGATTTAGAGTTTTCTTTTTCTTTCTTCCTCTCTATTTTTCCCTTCCGAGCTCCCACTCTCACTCGTCTTCCTCGAGGACGAGGAAGAGTTCAGCTTGGGGGATTTTGACATGCGTTTATATTTAATATATTCACGCATGTTTTCTTTTGTGTTTCTCCGTGTTTTTCCGCCGTCTTTTATTCGTTTTCTTGTATTTTCTCGTTTTCTTTCACTTTTCTTTGTTTATCCATGATTGTAGGGGATTGACCACGTAGGGGACGTTTAACGATGATATCCCAAGTCCCCGGAGCAACGGGAGAAGTCACGCGTGATCCAGGGGGTCAAACGTCGAAGAATTCATCTTTCAGCCCCTCACCCGGTCGGTTGGTCATCTCCAACCGATCGGGTGATGCACGCGTGCACCACCCGGTCTCTGCCGCAGCTCACAAAGAAGTCACCCGACCGGTTCGCAGACTGGTTCAGCGGGGGGCTGTTCTCTATTTTCTCGAGCAAAACGCCAACCGATCGGGTGACTCTCACCCGATCGGTTCATCTGTAGCTGAAGAAGAAGAGCTGAAGACACGGACGTCGAACCGATCGATTCACCTGACTGCTCCAAGATCCAACCGGTCACTCAAGAACTCACCCGACCGGTTCATGTGATCGGGTGAAAGCTCGCCGTTTTCTGTTATTATTTTGTAACGGATCAACCGATCGGTTGACTTGTCAACCGATCGGTTGATGCAAAAGTCTATATATAGAACCCCTAGGGTTCCAGAAACGGGAGCTGCTAGTTTTTTACTGTTTTATCTCCTTGTGACGGCTGTAATTGTTACTCTTTTGTAAGTTTTTAGATCTTTCTAAAATTTTAGTATTGTCTTATCTACTCTATTACTTCCGCATTGCAATTGTCCGATTATGATTCCAACGGTTAATTTTTATTTAGATCGCTTTTTCATGAATTTTTGTGAGTAGTTTCCCAAATCTGGGATTTTGGTGGAAAACCCTTCGGGGGCTCTTCCCGATGCGTCCATAGGGTTAGGAAATCGATAGGGAGTAGGAATCTAACGGTTACGTGGGGTGTTTCATTGTCATCGGCGGGAAAAAGACCGCCTTTGACCGTTGGGCCAAGGGGGAATAAACTTGGCGGTTGACTCCCTAGCCATAGCTCACGCCCATAGCGTAGACGCCGAATCCTAGCACGCGGGAGCGGCAGGATGAGACGTTGGGAGTTATCGTTGCGGGCTTAGTGCTCCCGGGATCGATCAGTGTTAATGGACACGGGAGTGCCCACTGATCGAATCCGGGAAGTCCGGTGTATCATCCTGGGCACCGACCGGAATATCGGGCCTTTGGGACGCCGTTACCACTTTCAGTGGCAACGTCTCACCATTAGACCTTAATCCCGATCGCTATCCATACCCGTAGGCCGTATCGGCGAGAGTCTCTCGTCGGGTTGGAAACCAAATTCCCGGGTTTTCTTTCTTGTTGTTAATACCCTTTATTTCCTTTCGTGACAACCATTTACCGATTCGGGCTAGCTCGCCCCTCGGGGTGATTTAGGTCCTACCTGACCCAAGCACAACCTCGCCTCCCTGAGTTCGATATTCCCGCACCCTACACTAACCGTGCACTTGCGGTAAATGACTCTGCGCCGCCGTACCATAAACGGGGCGCCGGTCAATATGCTCATACTCCACCATTTGCACGATGTCCTGTATGACATCCTCATGGTTGACCACCGACCAAGGATTAAGTTGTGACAGAGATGGCTGTAGAGGTGGATGTGGAGCGGACCCCTCGTATGTGGTCATCGTGTCCTCGTCCTCACGCACATCCTCCTCGTCCTTATGCATTAGCTCTGTAAACTCCTCGGTCCTCTCATAGGACTCATGTGGGGTATCTAAATCAAGACAAGAAGTCTCTCCCACAGATCTTAGAGAAATCTCCCCATCCTCACTATCATCATCAAAAAATGCTTCGTCATCCAAGTGGTAGTGATGGAAAAATGGGGGATCGACATGCGATATGTCTATGGTGGCCGACGACATGGTAGTCTCAACCATGAAAGTAGGTATATCATCTCCTTCATCCCCTCTCCTCGGTGTAGGCTCGATGATTGGTACCATCAAGTTTCGTAATGTTTGGCCTTGGTTAAACATGGCACTTTCAAGGAGAGACATGAGGTTTGATTCTTCTTGTGTTGGTGGAGGGATATAAGGTTGAGAAAATGGATGGGAGGTGTTTGGGCTAAGGTTGTGGGAAAATGTTTGGCCTTGGTGTAGGGGGAGGCTCTCGAGCGTAAATGGGCAATCATAATACACATGCCCCGCCATCCCACAAGTCTCACAAACCACAACCGAATAAGGATTGTATCCTCCAATCTGAGCATCGAAATTTGATCTCCACATGGTTACACCAAAGATACCTGGACAACAAAAATAAGAAAACTAGAGAGGAGCGTCAATAGTACAAGAGAATAACAAAAAGATAATATAATAGTGGGGGGAAAATTTCTTGGTTATTTAATATTTTTTTTTAAAAAAAGAAATTTATTTTTGTGTTTTTATGCGTAGTCTAACGAACCCAAGCTAAGCTAATATCAAACCAAACGCCTCCCCGGCAACGGTGCCAAAAACTTGACCGGCACCCCGTTTACGGTATGGGCGCGGTGTCATTTTACCGCAAGTGCACGGTTAGTGTAGGGTGCGGGTTTATCCAACTCTGGGAGGTGGATGGCTTGAATGGCTACTAGCCTCGCCTAGGTTGTGTGCTAGCTACGCAGATGATATGGGTGAAAGTGTAGAAATAAAAGAAAGAAATAAAAAGACACGAAATGAATCCCCGCTAACACGGGCTAGAGCATTCATGACACTTGGCATTTGACTTGACCCAGGGTGAGACATTGCCCCAAAAGGTGGTACCTAGCGTCCATGGCCTGATATTCCGGTCGGTGCCTAATACGCTAGGCCTACCCTGTTCCGGACGGTGGGCATTCCCATGTCCATTAACACCTTTCAAAACCGGGAGCATTAAGGCCACACTGATAACTCCCAACATTTTGTCCAAGCCGTTCCCACGCGGGAGGAATCGATGTCTACGCTAGGGGCATGATCTATGGCTATGGAGTCAACCGCCAAGTTTATTTCCCCTTGGCCCGATGGTCAGAGGCGGTCTTTTTCCCGCCAATGACAATGAAACACCCCCGCGTAACCCTAATGGCCAAATAGGTCGAATGTGATTTCTAGCAATACATCGAAGCGGGTCTTGACTGGACAAGACACCGGACCCTAACCCCCAACACAACTAGTGTGTTGCCGTACGAATTGGACCCAGATTGCTAGAAATCCCCATTGACGCATTTCATCGAACACATGCGTGCAACCAAGTCAAATGAAACAACCAAGCATCAATCCTACTCTAACCCGTATTAGGGTTCATCAATACTACTCCATGATGAAAAACATATAAACAAACAACACAAAAGACATACGAACATCCATCATGAAGCAAAACAAATACAACACAGAATAATGGAAAAAAGAGAAAGAAATACTTATCTTGAGTTTGAACCTTCAATCCAATATAAGATTTATTAACCAAAAACCTAATCTAAACTAATCTAAATCTCACAAGAGAAAGGGGCAAAAGCCCTAAAAAACTGAAGCACTCCCCCTCCAAGTCGTGCCCCAAAAGGTTTTTATAACCCCCCTCAAAAACCCCGGGTTCGGGTCCAGAAAACCCAATAAAACTGTCAAAACAGGCCCATCCGATCAGGTGGAAGTTCACCCGATCGGGTGGACAGAAACAGAGACTCAAAATGGCAGAAAATGATCTCACCCGGTCGGGTGGAAACTCACCCGATCGGGTGAAATGAAAATTCAGACTGCTGCCAATTTCAGCACACAGCTGCGCTCCGAAAATTCCAGAAAAATGTAGAAAAATCAGATTTGGGCCTGCGACCTATCGTTGGAAAGCTAACGACGATGCCGATGCTAGAAAAATAAGAGATCACCCAAAATTCCTCTGGAATGATAGCAGATCTTCAATGAGTGCATGAGCAGTGCGCAAAAGCGGAAGAAAAGGCCACCCGATCGGTTGAAACATCAACCGATCGGGTGAGCCGCTTGTTGCTTTGGCCATCGGGCTTCGAGAGCTTCAACCGGTAACTAAGAAGAGCAGGTGGAGCCGTCGGTTCGATATTTGATGCGATGCGGCTACAGATGAACTGATCGGGTGAGATGTCACCCGATCAGTTGGAATTCAGCTCCAAATTCCCGAGAATTGGGGCGTTTGAACCGGTCACTAAACCGACCGGGTGACTTCTTGGCCGCTCCAACATGTGTCCGGGTGGTACACGCGTGCATCACCCGTCGGTTGGAAGTGACCAACCGGTCGGGTGAGGGGCTGAAAGATGTGATCTTCATCGTTTGACCGCCTGGATCACGCGTGACTCCTCTCGTTGCTCCGCGGACTCATGATATCATCGTTTTATGTCCCCTACACCGGTAAATTCTTGCAAAATACGAAAAACACTGAAAAGTGAAAGAAAACAAGAAAACACGAGAAAACAAATACAATATGGCGGTAAATAACGAAAAAACACGGGAGAAAACAAGCGCAAATATATGAAATATAAACGCACGTCACTAACTATACAAGATAGAACTGGAGGATTTGAAGTTTTCTGCGACACATTTGGCAAGTGTCTCGGATGTGTCCTACACCAGCATGGTCACGTGGTTGCATATCCATCACGACAGCTAAATACTCATTAGTAGAATTATCAACTCGTGACTTGGAGTTAGCTACTGTCATATTTGCTCTGAAGATTTGGAGACATTTTCTTTTGAGCGAGCAAGTAAAGATCTACACCGACCACAAAAGCCTGAAGTACATTTTCACACAGAAGGAGCTCAACATGAGGCAACGCAGATGGTTAGAGCTTATGGAAGATTACGACATCGATCTTCAGTATGACCCGGGGAAGGTGAACGTCATACCAGATGCAACCAGCAATTATGACTCTCTTAGCTCAATAGAGACTTCAGTAGGCTATGCGAGCGATGGAGATTGAAGTTATTTTACCTGGGACTACAACATCATTGATGAATATGCAAATTCAGTCTACTATCATGGATCGAATAAAGCTACTCAGACTGGAGATGCAAAGTTACAGAAGATCAGGGAGCAAGTCGAAGCTGGACTTCAGATGGATATCCTTATTCTTGAGGATGGTTCTTTGAGATATTGTAGTAGGAGTTGTGTGCCTTCCGGTGATATCAGAGAGGATCTGTTGAATGAAGTGCACAACTCACCCTACTCTATTCACCCTGGTGGCACCAAGATGTATAAAGATCTTCGTTTGAACTTTTGGTAGCACGGAATGAAAAGGAGCGTAGCTCGCAGTGTTGCTAAGTGCCTAGTATGTTAGAAGGTGAAGGCTGAACATCATCGCACTGTTAGGTTACTTCAACCTTTGCCTATTCCAGAGTAGAAGTGGCAAAAAATTACTATGGATTTCGTGACTAGATAGCCTCGGAGTGCTAAGCAAAATGATGTGATTTGGGTGATCGTTGATCGATTGACCAAATCGGCACACTTTATACCATTTCGAGTAGGACAATCTATGAAAATACTGGAGAAGAAGTATATGGAGGTAATAATCTATCCTATACCTTTTCAACTTCTTCTAGTATACATTGTAATGTAATCGATAACCGTGCAGGAGATTGTTTGATTGCATGGAGTTCCTGTGAGCATCGTCTCTGACTGGGACAGTAGATTCACATCTCAGTTCTGGAAGAGTCTGCAGACCAATTTGGGTACCAGTCTTAGTTTCAGCACGGCGTGTCACCCGCAGACTGATGGACAGTCAGAGCGTACTATCCGAATATTGGAGGACATGTTACGAGCTTGCATGCTGGACTTCAAAGGCTTGTGGGAAGATCATCTACATTTGGTAGAGTTTACTTACAACAACAGCTACCAAGCTAGCATTGGCATGGCCCTATTTGTCGCACTCTATGGAAGGAAGTGTCAATCCCTGTTGAGTTAGGATGACATTGGTGATCAAGAATTATTGGGTCCAGAGATGATAGTTAAGATCGTGGATGTAGTGCTTGGTATCAGAGACAAGCTACGCAATGCACAAGACCGGTACAAGCATTGGACTGATGCCAAACGACGTCACTTGGAGTTTCAACTAGGAGATCATGTCTTCCAAAAGATATCTCTAAACAGAGGAGTGATACAATTTGGGAAGCGAGTGAGTCTTAGCCCGAGATTCATTGCACCAATTGATGTGCTAGAGCGAGTTGGAGAGGTTGCTTATTGATTAGCTCTACCGCCTTCATTGGAGGGTGTTCATAATAGTTCCCATGTCTTCCAACTGCGTCGTCATGTCAGTGACCCTACTCATGCGGTTGACTACTCCGAGATTACTGTTCGACCAGATCTAAGCTACGAGCAGCACCCAGCCCAGATCTTGGATCGACGGCAGAAGACCCTCAAGAATAAAGTCGTCAATCTTGTTAGAGTGATGTGGCGTCACAGATCACCTGGAGAATCCACCTGTGAACGGGAAGAGGAAATGCGTGAGTGCTATCCTCATTTGTTTCCTGAACCCTGGCTGAAAGAATTCCGATGACGGAATTTTTATAAGGTGGGGAGGATGTAATGACCGGTATTCTTTGTACGTATTTCGTATATGCAGTATTGATGTATTTAGATATGTGACTATTCGTGTTATGATTTTATTGAATAATTTCCGTAGCATGTATGCGTGATCCGTTACCGTATTAGTGATTCAATCGACTTCACGGTCGCGCTGCCACTAATTTCAACATTTTTGGACATCGTTTATGTACAATGGCAAAATCTTAATAAATTGAAATTGTTAACCATATTGATTTTCCTAGATTTAGTCATATCATATAGATATTAATGAATCTTAAAAGGTTTTAATAAACATAAAATATTCTAACAATAATTTTCCCTAAATCCTAATTATCCGAACTAATATTTTTAATTCTAATTAAAACCATTTCCCATTTAAATATCCTAACTAATTCATCTCCCAAATAAATAATAATATCAAAATATCCTAACTATCCCACCAATCACCCGCGTAGCCCACGCATATATCCCGAGGGATCTAAACAAATCATCCTTTGCACGTCATTTTGCCCCTACAAAAACAAATCAAAGTAAAACCCTAACAAAATAATACAGCCGTATTTTTTTCTTCCCTCTCAACCCCCGCCGCCTCCTCGCACCAAGCTTCACCGACGACTCCGTCGCTCGACCCAACAACTTCGTTCAAGCCTCCAACCAACTCCATCAGCGACAGCCTCCACCCTCTAAGTTCGCGCCCCCACACTCGCCTCTTCTGCCACCCGGGTCGTCGCTCCAGCCGCCGCCCGGGTCGCCGCTCCAGCTGCCGTCCAAATTTGCGGTCGCCCACCTACAAAGCTCACACGAGGCTACGCAAAAACACATAAGTTGATATCCATATGTTATATTATATATGTATTATAATGTAAAAAGTATGTTATATCAACAGTATAAAACTTTAATGCATAAATGTATTAAATTTGTTTGTTAGTTTATATGCACTTTAGTTTATATTCTGATATGTGTATAGTGATGTTATGTAAGTGATATATGAAATATATGTTAGTTAATAATGAACAGTAGGCTGGTATACTATCTATTCTATATTTGATGAAGATTTTGAATTTTGTCCCAGTAGGACAAGATGACTAGGATAAGGGGGTTATGACTAGGATGCTGACTAGGACAAAGTGTTATGTGTAATTTGGAGGGAAGGGTTGATGGATGTTTTGAATTTTAGGGGGAATCTTTAAACTTTGGGGGGAAACTCTTTGGAGGGAAAACCCAAATCACAGCACTTGAAATTTTTCATTCGATTCCCTCTTAAAAAAAATTCCCACAGCTTACTCCTCCCTGGCCAAACTTTTGGGGGGAAATACTAACAATGAAAAACTAGAGAGGCAAAAGAGATGACGATGTATTCGAATATCTCAGATGGCAGACGCAACAAAAACGCCAACATCTGCAAAAGTAAAATGGAATCCTCACATGCTATGAAATTTAAATGGCAAAAGAAGGTCTTCATCATTTCTCTCTGAAATTTTCTTATTCTTTGGTTTCTTTCATGCTTGACGTGGGAGCTTGATTCCTTCATTAGACTGAGGGAGGAAGAGCAAAGGAGTGGAGACGTGGGGTAAATGAGGGAGCTTGCTGATGAAGGAGCTTCAACAGGATTCTGGGTACATTTTTTGTTGGCTTTTGAAAATTATACCCATTTAGTAACGTTGGGATTTTTATGCACATGATTCTGTGTATTTTTTTGAGCTTCAACAGGATTCTGGGTTGATGTTTGTTTACTATTTTCTTTTATTTTGAAAAAAACATTCTTAAATAGATGTTTTCGTATTGATTGTGCTGCATGTGTTTGATGAAATTCAGTTCTCAAATATACTAGCTAATTCTTGATATGATTCCTTGTGATGAAATGCAGTTCTCAAATATACCAGCTAAAGTTCCTGTTTGATGGCTTCTCAATGACAGAACCATGAGATGAGTTACAGTTACTATCCTCTTTTCTGTATCACATTCATTTAATGTCGCCTTTAATTGTTATTTCATTTGCTTCATGAAGACATAATTTTGAGATGAGATACCCATGAGATGAATTGGAGCTACATGTATTCATTTGATATCACATTTGCATCATACAGACAGAATCATCATTTTTTGTATCCAATGAATATGCATAGTCATTTGAGGTATCTGATTCACTTAGTAAAAAATATCGCATTTGCATAATTACATTTGATCAGGCCATATCCCATTTTTGCATCACATTCATTTGATGACTTCTGAGCTTCACAAAAGAATGTTCCTCAATGAACAGGTGAAAATCGTATGTTTTGTATGCCCTTTGGTTTTCATTCATGGTCATGGGCGTTCCTCAATTAACTGGGGCTCATGCATGCATGTGGTTCAAAATAAGACGGAGAGACAGCATCAGCAGCCACATCTCCCTCCCATTCTCACGTTTTTCAATCTATTTTCATTCATGCTTCATTGCCTACATCCCTAAATTAAGCAGCTCCTATTACTACCGTGCAGGTCCAAATCTGCAACAATTTATAAAGACATCATACAAAGATTACTCAGGTAATTTATAAGATAAAAATGGGAGGTTAACAAAGTACTCAGAACACTAGCAAATGAAAGCCTTTACATTGAAAGTCGCACGATACACTGGCGCAGCTGAAGCAACCAAGTTTATGTTTCGATTAGTTCTTGATATATCCAACAACATACTAAATACCATGTTGGTTTGATGTATTGCAAAGAAGTAAGGCATAGATTGATCAAGCAAAGATTCCACATGCACTACAGATACTGAATGTATGTTTCTATCAAATGGCGCTTATTTTTGTTTGTTCATATACATTGAACTATGCAGTGATTGCTGGATATGTACATGTGTGTGAATTATGAAACTAGTTTGATTAGAAAATTTTCATTTGCAAGTGCAATAAATTGTTCCTATTATTTTCTTTGGTGCCATAGAATTTCATCAGTGTCATCATTTGTGTTTAGATGACGTCGGTAAATTCTATTTTCTCCCATATAACAAAAAAGAATCTTCCGAATATTGGCATCTTTCCTTGAACTTGCGACCTATCTTATCACACATAAACACTACAAACTTTCTAGCTTCCTTTCTAGGAACGTCTTGCTAATAAGGCAGGTATTACAGAAATGTTTCTAAGGGCATGCTTCTATCTGAAATTTGATAATATATCTTATTAAGTGAAGGACCCTATTTAAATTTTACATGATCTGATCCTTGGAATTCATTATATTGTTTACACTCACATGATCTCTTAGAAATCTATGCATATTATACCGGTGGGTTCATATGAACTCTATTCAGCTAGAGATTATATGTGCTCATGCCAAGAGAACAAAATTTATCAGCTAGAATGCTGGCCTTTCAATTAGAAAAGTTTCATATCCTTGGAAAAGAAAACATGTTTTCTGTTTTTATTTCCTTTTATTTTTAGAAACAGAACATCATACTTTCTGAAGTTTTTTTGTTGCATAAATGTTTGAAAATTTGGGTAGAAGGACGGGTGGTTAGAAGGAAGTGCTGGATTTAATCTTATGTAATTAATGGGTAAATCCATGTCAAGTTAATGCAATTAGAAATGAGCCATACTTCTCAAATACACCAAGAAGAAAAATAATCCTAAAACATAACTACGTTGTTATACTTCCTATGATTGATTCTGTATTTTGCTTTCTGTTTAACTCGATTTCAAAATCTTGCAGGATTGACATTCAAAGATCACCTTTTTGAAGAAAGCTTGCATATTTGCCATTCAACATCAACAGTTCATGGTGCCATTCAAAATTTGCTTTTAAAATCATCTCATGGTTGTGATTTTTTTTAGATTTGCCATTCAAAACCAACTCACGGCTCAAGGTTTGTAGGGTTGCCATTCAAAATCAACAGCTCACGGGTTGATATTCAAAAACGCAGGTTTGACAAAAACCTCTGCTTCCTCAGGTTTGAGTTTAATTTTAGAAATTTCCTAGCTCGAGAAACATTAGATTGTGGGTGCTTGCAATATGGTAGGATAAAACTGCAATGTTTCACTTTCGTTTTCCACTTTTTGTTCAAGTTTAGTGTCCGTTGTAGAGACTCAGATACAAACTTATTTGAATGATTGAACTCGGCATATCTAGGAAAACAAAATTGGAAAGGATTATTAGAATTATTAGTTATTTACTATATTGTATCCGCAATTTTGCAAGTTGTAGTTCATAGCTTTTCTCCTTGCAGTAGATGTTTATTTTCATATGGTAATTTGTCTTTTGATGATAAAAACACACACTATACAAAATCCTTCCATGTCAAGTTGATGCAAGCTGAAATTGTCCATACTTATCAAATACACCAAGAAGAAAAATAATACTCAAACATCACTACATTCTTATACTTTCTATGATTGATTCTATATTATGCTTTGTGTTTGACTCAAACTCAAAATATTGCAGGTTTTCCATTCAAAAATCAACTTTTGAGGACAGCTTACAGGCAGTTCATTGTGCCATTCAAAATTTGCTATTTAAAATCATCTCATGGCTCCTGATATTTTTGTAGGTTTGCCATTTAAAATCATCTCACGGTTTGCATGTTTCCCATTCAAAATCAATTGCTCACGGTTAGGTTTGCCAAAAACCCTTATTTCCTCACTGTTGGAGTTTTATTTTGAGAATTTTCCTAGGTCGAGAAATGTTAGATTGTGGGTCCCTGCAGTATAGTAGGATAAAACTACAATGTTTCTCTTTCTTTTTTCACTTTTTGTTCAAGTTTAGTGTTGGGTGTAGAGATCCGCAAAAAAAAATTTGTTTGAATGATTGAACTTGGCATATCTGGAAATATGAAAGTAATAGGAAGTGCAGTGCTAAAATTTGGAAAAACCTAAAGAATGAAGACATCTATTATACAAACGTGGACATCGTCTTTACACCAAGTTTTTTTTCTTTCCAAACCTTTTCTGAATTAATGATTGGGATCGTTGATGTGGAGATTTTTGAATGTTGGAATTTTTGCTTCATGTACATTGTTGTATATGAGTAGGCTGGGGGGTTTTCTTGAATTGGATTTGGTTTTATGTACTTGGGTGGCGGAGAACATCAAAATGTTTCTTTTCGTTTTTTTATTTTTACTAAAACTGAATCTTTGACATCTTTGTGCGTTACTCTTGACCAGATTCCAACAATGAGCAGCTACCGAAGTCATCAATTCTATTCAAATCATCTGAGGATCCGATTATTCAAGCTCTTAAGATCACTAACATTGTCCCTCAGAGAACTGTAGCTATCCATGTTTGAACTAGAACTGTTTGCATCAAAATTTTGGTTTTATTGCCTTACAACAACTAATTAGGTCAAATTTTTCACAGCGTTTGAAACACAAAGAAATAGCATTGGTCTCCACAGTGCTGGTAATCTCTTATGATCCATGTTATATAAGAGTTTGAGGCTATTTTGAAATGTTGTGTGTGTATGTGTGTGTCCCCTGAATTCATTGATATCTGTTGAAGTTTATCTAATGTCAACATGTACTACATAAGGTTATGTCTGATGTTGTCTATATTGTGACATCATTTGGTTTAGGGATGTTAGAGGTTAACACTTCAATTAGAATTCAAAGGAGTAGACCATTCATTGAAGATCATACACAACATCAAGGAAGTGTTGCCTGAGCTCTGAGAGGATGCTGAGAAATCAAAGGAGATGCGATATTTGGGTATCCATGTCTATTTACAAGTTCGAGACTATTTTGAAATGTTTTATGTGTGTCTCCTAAATGAGCAAGAATTAATGTTTTGTGTGTGACTATACTGGATTTATATGCTTGACACTGGAGATTTCAGCAAGAATTAATCTCCAATTTCAAGACATAGTTTCAAGAACATGTAACTACATCTTGATCCTCTAGCATATATCAAATGATTGTGAGCAATGTTGTCTAGGTTTCATTTTTGGGTTTCATAAAAAATACGTTAGATATTTTTCAATTTTCATGATAATTCAACGTAGTGTTTTCCTCTGTTTGTTTGTACTATGAAAGGGGGGGGGGGGGGCATGAGGGGTGTGTCATGAAGGGGGGGTATCAACTCATTTTTTCATTAATCATTGATGTTCCAATTAGAAAGTAATATGATTATATGACCTCTATTTTTAAATTTTTTAGTGAAAAAGATGGTGCTCGGTGTGTATGCAAGTAAGAGGAAAGAGATAAATTTTGTTTGCTTTTGGTGCGTACATCTTGGGCCTGAATTGATGCAACTATGATGTTTTTGTTAAGAATTTGCCTTCAAATTGCCTGCAAATTGATAAGCATCTACATACAATGAGCATATTAGATGGAAAATCCAAATGGTTGAACTAAAATGATAATTTAGCTTTCTATTTTTGTCGTTGTATGGTAGAAATATTTATTTTTCGATCTGTTCGTATTTGTATGATGGTTTGTGGGTGAAATACACTAAACATAGCCTAAAGCTCTTCTTCTTTTGGGCATCCAATTTCTGGTCATCTTCAATAAGGTGTATCAGGTGCTCTTTTATGTCAGGTGCCCCTCTATTTAGGCCATGTTTTATTTTAGCACTCATTTATTGTAAGTTGATAGGATTATGCATAGCCTGCATAGTCTATGTTTTTGTAGATTGATGCTTTACTTTAGCATTATTGTAGGTCCTTGCAAATAAAGGATTTGAGCTTCGATCAGTTTCTTTTAGCTTCAGCGTCGTGGTAAGTTGTATTAAGTTGTTCTATGGTGGCTATGTCTTCCACATTTTATGATTTGGCGTAGTTAACTTCATAATTTTTTTTCTTGGAATTCCATCGGTTTTACTTGAATTTTACTTTTTTATGTTCTTGAAATTGACATTAAACTATGAACTACATATCAAGTGACAAATTTGTATAATAGATTTATCGATACATGCCCACATCCAATGATAATCCGATCTGGCACAAGTCATCCAATATAAATTATATAATATTACACTTTGAAAAGCTATAGTTGCCTTCCCTTTTTGTCTGGGTTTGGAAAGCATGTAAACCATCTGTACTATGAGCATTCATCTTTTGTTTGACTTGAGTAAAGCCTACGTTAGCCAGGGAATAGTACGCATTGACTTCAACATAATGATAAACGTTGACGTTAGTATGAACTGACATTAACAATGATCATCATTGATTTGTGGGGGACTAATTTCCAATTACAATTTTTTTTACAATCAGTAATATGGGTTGTCTAATTTTTTTTAACACACCTAAGACACTACATGCTTATAAATAATACTGAATAATGTGTAGCTTCCAACATGCTCTAATACTTCCAACGTACTGTAATACTTCCAACTTGATCCATCTTTATTTCCCTCCTGTTTTCTGTAGCTCTCTCTCATCTCCCTCGCATTTAACCCCGAGAAGGATGGAGACTAGTTTCAATGTGGTGATATTTAAGAGGCCGTTCATGAGCAAGATGTATAGGTCTGAACCATTTAGGAGCCAGTGGTGTGGGCTGTATGTGAGGTATGATATGTTGCTAGGATCAAGAAGGGAGTTGCTGGCCAGGTGCTTTTGCTTGGTGGAACTCATGATTGTCATGTTAGTACCTGGGGCTAGATTTAGGCTAAATTTGAAATTAGTAGCTGCAATATTTTTATTAGAGGCAACTTTTTAGTGGCTATGAAGGATGTGACGTGTATTCAGATCAATAAGAAGATGAACTTTTCATGGTTTTTTCTAGCTTACCATGAACATATATGCTTCTCGTTTTTGTTTTGTTTTGTCTTTGTTGTATTTTTTCCTTTACACCTTCTTTATATTTTTAGATCTATTCCAAAGTTTGCATGTTTTGAGTAGGGACTTCTATTTGAAGAGACCCTGGTTTAATTATTATCATGTCTTATATTCACATTTTCATTAGCATTCATTGTGATGTAATACGGGGTTTTGTGACATAATAGTGTGTTATTATTTGTTCATTATTTTTAATTATTTATTTAACTATTTGGGACAATCTACAAGAATTAAAATCAACGTTTTGGTGGTGTAATTTAAAATCCAATCATTGAGAAGTTTATCCATCCAAGTAGTGCAAGTCTTTCGTTAACCCTATTTCTTTTTTATTGGGGTTTCCTTTCTATTGTTGTTTATGGAATTCGATTCTATAATTTGCTAGAATATCCAAAAGAAAATATATCATCTATTCTTGATGGTTGTGATTGATCAATTATTCATTATTACTTTTTTTGAATGTAAATTGGTGGTTTGAGCTTTAATGGATCATCTTAATCAGTTTGATTCCATTTTTAAATGGAATAAAAATGAAATCATGGCCTTCTAGATATTGTTTTTATAGTTCATATATTCATTTGCTTGGGTATATATGAGGTAGACATAGAGCTGATAACAGAAAACAACCAGATTTGTTACATGTTTAGCTAAAAAATAGCAATGATTTCAATTTACAAGGAAAATGATATATGAATGAGTTGAATTGTTTGTAATTGTTTATGATTCTTCATCGCCTTCGATTAACTTAGTCTTGATTATGTTTCTAATAGTTACATTTTTAGTTTTATTTGTTTGTAATTGAATGTTCGTTTTAAGGGAGGATTCGCAAACTCTAGCGTCTCCATTCTTCCCGATATAGAATTAGCAAGAGCAACACCCATGATCATGCTGGTGAATGGATACATCATGAACACTAGACCACATCATGATGAACACTATAGTGATAGGAAAATTTTTTTGATACCAAAACATTCAGGGTGAGCACTAACAAATTTTTGAGCAACCACATATAAAAAAACCTTGAACTACATTCTCTGTGGAAATAAATTTTGGGAGTATTTGAATCAGCAGGAAATTAAATTTTGGGGAGTTACTAAATTTTTTGGGATGAAGTATATAACACTTATTGCATTTTAATTAATTTTGTTTGTTTACAATTAAGGGATCCAAGGTTTTGAGTTGAGAATATTTTAAAAGAACGGGGAATTAAATTTTGGGAGGACTAAATTTTTTGGCTAAACGGAGGACTAAATTTTTTGGCTAAACTAAATAACAATAATTGTACTTTAATTATTTTTGTTCATTGAAAATTAGGGGATACATGATTTTGAGGGGAGCAATATTTTAAATGAACAGTGCCCGTAGGGCACGATTTAAATCTTGAGATAACTAATTTTTGGGGGAGGAACTAACATTTTTGGTGGAACTAAATTCTCTGGTGGGAACAAAATTTTGAAGCGATCTAAATTTTTTGGAAAACTAAATAACAATTATTGTGATGTACATATTGTTGTTCATTTAAAATTATAGGATTTAAGATTTTGAGGGAGAATATTTTAAATGAACCGTGCCCTTAGGGCACGGGTTATGACTAGTAAACATATATTATGTGATGATATGCATATGATATAACTCGTAAGTTTTAATTAACAGTATGTTTAATGAGCAGTACGTTATGTGTACATATTAATGTTATGTAACTAATATGAAGATGGGTATATAATGATTAGATGTATATAAAAAACAGTTTATAAATTAAATAAAAACGATTATGGTGTAATGGTAAATATCTTGTTAAACCCATTTGAGAACCTTTTAACCAATCAAAAATCCGACTTCGTAGAAATAAACGTGCCTCCCGTTACGACCATCTAGACACTCAACAACCCGCGACGAAAGTTTTTTATTGTAAATAAATTGCAAAATAAAACTGCTAAACATTATATATGATGAATTCTGTTATTAATACGCATGTGGACTTTAGGACTGAATGGCATGCTTTCTCTCTAGTATCCGCTTTTGAATGAATGAACATATAAATATGAAATCGTTTGCTGGGAACAATTGCTATCTGTCTGCTAACATAACGAACCAAACTGAACATAGCGTAGGATACAATCCTCGAAATGAACATATGTAACACCATCGAATACAGATGTGTTGAACCTAGTCGGAGACTAGACAGACACTTGGGTGGGGTTAGTCCATGTAGTAAGGTCGGTAAGTGTGTCTTATACACATTACGGCTACTTATATACCACACTAATGGAAGCAAGCATCTTGCAAGAAGCATCACGGTAAACCGCCGATGATAGGGTGTATCGAGAACAATATATCTTACCTAGACATGGACTTGCACGAGCACAAATAACTAAAAATAATCCATTTGTAAATGTGCTAACTCCTTCAAAATGCAACTCACCTGTCAAATTATTCCAGCATGCTCATACTTTACTTTATGCACTTGCTTATCATATCGGTGTCTGACACTTTTTCTGTTGCCAAGTTATTGTTTTCAATTACTATAAAATCTTGCTGAGGCTTTTCGCTGAAATATATGTTAGGTTGAGAGACAGAGTATAGCGAGGACCCCACTTACGAGGATCCAAAACAGGAAGCAGATTGCATGGATCAGAGCTACGAGGACGCCGAGATTCTTCCTGCTGAGGACTAGATTATTGTTGCTATATCCATTTATTGATTTTTGTTATTATTGCAGGTGTGTTTCTCATGTAATAAAATGTACGGCCATGCTATGCCTAACTTATTTGTGAACTTGCTTTTGAACTCTGGGCAAAGTTGTAATAAATATCTGTGTTGTTTCTGAATAATGTGATTGCAAGGACCTGATTGCTTTACACACAAAACGCTTATTGTGCTTAAGTCAAAGAAGAAATAAAAATAAGTTCTTCTTCTTTGCTTTAAGCACATGCGGACCCGCTCACGTGCTCGCTCCCAAGTACAATGGAAAGCGGGGCGTGATACAGATGATCTTCATGGTGAAAATGGTCTTTCTCAGGACGAGATCGCCGATCCGAAATGCCTTCCTTTGACATGAGCATTGTAGTGTCGGGCTACGCATTGCTTCTGTTTGATTAGGGTCATTAGAGCTCGGTCACATACTTCGTCAATGAGTTCCATATTTAGAGCTAGGCCTTCAAGGTTCCTTTCTTCATCAAAGTACTTGATCCTCATCGATTCTTAACCTATCTCCACCGGGACAACGGCATCTGCCCCATATGCAAGCATGAAAGGACTTCAACCAGTTGCGGCTTTGTAAGTCGTCCTGTACAACCAAAGTATGTTTGGCAGTTCTTCTGGCCATGAACCCCGGACATCCCCGACTTTCTTCTTAAAGGCTCCAGGATGCACTTGTTAGCAGCTTCAGCCATGTCGTTTCTTTGAGGAAGTGCCACTGAGGCGAAGTGCAGACGGATCCCCCACTCCGAGCAAAATTCCTTGAAATTTGAGCAGTCGAATTGCTTCGGTCATATTGACTGAGGTATTCCAAATCTGCATATTAGCGACTTCCATACAAAGTTCTTCATATCTCTCCAAGTGATACGGGCAAGTGGTTCTTCTTCGATCCATTTTGTAAATTAATCGATGGCGGCAACCAGAAACTTCTTCCCCCTATTCGCTAAAGTGAAAGGCCCGAGAAGGTTCAGCCCCCATTTTATGAATTGGTGTGGGTTAATGATGGGGAACAACTCTGCTGGTGGAGCAGAAGATTGTTTGAATAACTTTTGGCACTCTTTGCGCTTTGCACATATGTAGCTGCGTCAGCATCCATGGTTGGCCAGTAATAACCTTGTCTAATCGCCTTTAACACGATTGTCCTTTCGTCGATTCCCACAAAGACCTTCATGGATCTCCCTTACGACATAATCCGCCTCAACGGGCCCTATGCATTTTCGATAAGGAAGCACGTCAGGCTTCACACATATTCTCCGATACAGGACGCCTTCGTAAAGAGCGTCTTTCAGCACTCGCCTTTCAAGCTTCCGAGCTTCTTCCTTTGCTTCAGGCAGTCCCCGTTGCTGAGGTACTTGATGATTAGACCCATCCATGTTGACCCTGATTAATGCAAAGCAGTTCGTTTTTGTTGATCAATATGTTCTCAATGAAGATGGATCTATCCAACTCAATTGGAGATGATGAAGACAATTTTGAGAGTGCATCTGCTCTGACTTTGTTCGCATGCGACTCGTGCTAAACTAACGTATATTTGAAGTTTGAAAGTTCGGCTTTTGTGACTTGAAGATATCGCTTCATTATCTCCTCCTTGGCTTTTTAATTTCCTTGTAATTGGTGAATCATAAGTCGGGAGTCACTCACCAAATACACATGACGAGCTCCAAGGGCTTGGCATAACTTTAGTTCGTTGAGTACCGCCTTGTATTCGACTACATTGTTGGTCGCCAGGAAGTTGAATCTAAGAGCGTACTTCACAACACTCCCATTTGGAGCTCGTATAACAATTTCAGCTCCGCTGCCTGATCTGGAAGACGACCCATCTACATAAACAACCCATTCCATGTCTTCCTTCCATGACGATGTTGATGGATCTTCAATGACTTGCACTCGTGGAAGTAGTTCATTAATAAGGCCGGATGGTGTTTCTCCTTCTGGGCAGTCCATGGTGCACTCAGCGATGAAGTTTGCCAAAGCTTGCCATTTGATCACTGTCCTCGGCTTGTTGTCTATGTCGAATTCACTCAACTCGACACTCCAGTTGAGCATCCTCCCAGATCTACCCATCCTCGTCAAATTCTTCTCGAGTTGTGAATCTGTCAACACAAAGATAGAGTGAGCTTGAAAATATGGTCGGAGCCTCATTGCCATGGTAACGAGGCATTAGGCTAGCTTCTCAATTTGGATGTAGCGCATCTCCGCATCTCAGAGCACTCTACTAGTGTAGTAGACCGGCTTCTGAACATTCCCCTATTCGTTGACCAACACCGTGCTTATTGCTTCTTGGGTGACGGCGAGGTAAAGGCAGAGCGGGTCTCCTTCATTGTGCTTCTTCAACAACGGGGGACTCTGAAGATACTCTTTTAAATCGGGAAAGGCTTCAGCACACCTTTCATTCCAATTGACGATCTTCCTATCTCCTTTCCTTTGGCTTAGCGCTTTCCTCAGGATCTTGAAGAATTGAAAGGACTTCTCAGCCGATTTCAAGAGGAATCATCCAAGAGCCGTGATTCGCCTGTTTAGCCTTTGGAGATGTCTGATCATCTTCGACTCCTGCATATTTGTGAGTGCGGTAATCTTATCGGGTTAGCTTCAATACCTTGCTTTGTAATCATGAAGTCGAGGAATCTTCCTGATTGGACGCCGAATGTATACTTTGCCGGGTTTGGCCGCAAGTAATAACTCTGAACTTTCTCAAAAGTTTCTTCAAGATCGGTGATATGATCCGTTGAGCACCTGGATTTGACGAACATATCATCAACGTAGACCTCCAAGTTTTTCCCGAATTGATTCTGGAAGAATTTGTTGACCATTCGTTGATAGGTGGCCCCTGCATTTTTAGACAAAACGGCATCGTCATGTAACAAAAAATTACTCGGTCAGTAATAAAGGAGGTTGCTCCTCGTCTTCCGATGCCATCTTGATTTGATTATATCCAGAAAAAGCATCCATGAAGCTGAGGAGTTTGTATCCCGAGGCGTTGTCCACCAAATGATCTATCTGAGGTAATGGATAGCTGCCTTTTGGACGGGCCTTGTGCAGGTCGATGAAGTCGCGCACATCTACTATTTCTTGTTGGACTTCCTCACCATCACCACATTAGCGAGCCATTCTGGGTATTATACCTCCGGGATGAAGTTCTCTTGGAGAAGATGATCTACTTCCTCGACCGCTGCTCGCATCTTTTATCCTCCCATGTTGCACTTCTTCTGCTTGATGGGGCGGTCTGTGGGATCCATATGCAATTCATGAGCGATTACTTATGGATCCACGCTCGGTATATGTAACGACTGGTTTTTGTATGATTGGATTATCAGTGTGTTTTGCTTGTGATGGTGGGTTCTCTCCTTTTGTGGTTTCCATTTCCATAGTTCTCGCTTTCATTCATCTCGTTGAGATTTCCTAGCTTTCATTTTCATTCCTTTTGATGTGATCTTCTAGCTTCTTCCTTAGAATCATTGAACTCGGAGTAAGTCACTCGTGACGAGCTTCATATCGATCATATCTTAGCGAAAGGTTGATCCTAGAAACCTTAGAATTCATCCCGGACCTTCGCGCTCCATTTCGAGACTTTTCGTGCACGTTAGTTGGTTCAAGAAGATCAACCGACCGACTAGTTTCCAAACTAGTCGGTCAGGATATCAACTGGAACCGACTAGTTCATTCAATCAATTATTCTGGAGTTACAGTTTACTCTTAGTCGGTCTAAGAACAATCATCGACCGACTAGATGCTAAACTAGTCGGTCAGGAATCCTTCTCAGACCGACTAACTCTCATTTCCATGATCTCTCTCAGAATTCAGGCTTTAGTCGGTCAATGAACACTCACCGACCGACTAGTTCTCAAACTAGTCGGTTGACAAGCCTTCACCGACCGACTAACTCATAGTCCAGTTTTCCTGAGCGAGCTACTGTTTACTCTTAGTCGGTCTGCGTTGATCAACCGACCGACTAGTTCCCAAGCTAGTCGGTCACCAATCCTTCTTTGACCGACTAATCAGCCCAGTAAACCCTAGTTTTGCCCTAGCCGCCACACTTTTCTATAAATACGCCCCAAACGTTTTCTTCTTCTTCATCATCACCCCAAACCCTAATTTCTCCCCCATTGAGCCCCCTTCTTCCCCAAACCATTGAACCTTCATCCCAAGCTCATCCATCATCATTCAAACCCTCATTTCACATATCTTAGCTCTCCTCAACCTCAAACCCTCATCAAATCCCCAAAAGCCTCATTCAAACCCATTTCTCCAGATTTTCCCCACTTCCAGATCTGAGCCGGATCGTTCTTCCGTCGCCGTGGTTCTCGGCATCGTTCCTCCGCTTCTTCACGGGTAGTATTCTTACTTTAATAATCTCATAACCCACACTTGATATTTATGAAACCCTAATAAAATGGATCATTAGAAATCGTAGGGTTCGATTGTGAATACGGATTAGTTACCATTCTAATGTTGTTTTTCCATGACAGTGATCCATTCCCGTAGATAACAATTTGTGTGATGTGCCTTCGTTGATCGTTCTCCTCGGTGCCAGGCAAGTGAAACTTGCCTCTCTTGGTTTGGGCCATGTCTTAGGCCATTACCTTGCTTTAGCATAAAAGAGACTAGACGGTGAAAGGATAGCCGTCTAGACGCCATTGACCTAGCTTGACAACGAAGCTTGGTCCGTCACCCTCATCATGCTTGTATGTCACGTTTAATTTCAATTAACGGTACGCGTATTAACTGTTCATGTCATCCATGCATCTTTAACTGCCATGTTTAATTTAAATAAACGGTACGCGAATATTCTTCATGCCATTGCATTTTACCTGTCATGTCTAATTTCAATAAACGGTACGCGAATATCTGTTCATGTCATTGCATTTTGCCTGTCACGTTTAATTTCTATTAACGGTACGCGAATATCTGCACATGTCATTGCCAACTTGAATACTCATCGTGATTGCGTTGCATCGCTACATACTAGTGCTACTTGTTCCGGCTAGGTGCACCCCTACGCCATACTTGTTAAATACACTTTCTGGCTCGTGTTCCAGAAGACGAGCTCAACACAGCCTGCGGGCAATATGGCACTCGTTGAGTGATCCCTTGTACTTAATGCGTGAACACAGCCTGCAGGCAATAGGGCACTCTCTGAGTGATCCCTTGTACATGACTACAGCCTGCGGACAATAGGGCATCCATGGGTGGGTGATCCCTTGTACTTGTACTTGTTACTTGACAATACATGTCACAACTACCACTTGTTACTTGACGTGATTTACTTGACGTGATTTACTTGACTTGTACTTGTCCGTGTTTAAACTTGCAAAACTTGTTATCCATGCCATACTTGCTACGTGCTACTTGTACATCCCTTTACTTGTCACTTCCATGCTATATTTGTCATGTCATGCATCATACTATAACTGCTAGGTTGCTAGTTTACCTTTCTTTCCGTTTCCTTGCACAAGTCTTTTTAGACTTGCTGACATGTGCCCCTCTCTCTTTTGGGTGTCACATGTTAGACTCAGAGCCAGAGCTTGTTGCAGAGGACGTTGTGTTTGCTGTGGAGGAGTCTTGTGGACACCGGTGACTGTGTTGAGTTTCCTTTATGTTTTAGGATTCCTGTTAGTTGTCGGTGCGTGGCACCTTTGTTTTGTATGTTATATTTTGTAGGCCATGTTGGGCCTTAGACTCTTTTTCCTTTAGCCTGGTGGCTTTTCTGTGATATTGTAATTTGTTTATGGACATTTGGAGATTCAATAAAATGTCGTCTCATTTCCTTATTATCATCGTTGTTTCGTTTCTCTTTACAAGGACCTGCCATAATAAGTGTTTTTTTACGCTTATCAGACTTGGAGCTTCACAGCTTCAAGTTTGTGCGGACCTTCTCACGTCTCGCCTCCACATTTTTGGGAAGCGGGGCATGACAGGTTTTATTGGTGGCCCATGCAGGTCCATTTCCAAATGTGAACTATCGGAACAATGATAATAATTATGGAATGTCCATTAAATAAATTAGAACATCCAATTTATAAGCCTTGAGTCTAGTAGTTTTCCTATGTCACTAGGTGGTAGGAAGACTTAGTTAGACGTCCGTGCTTGCTAGTTAAAGGCCCCTGATTGTTAGTTAGACTCCCCGCTATGAGTTTATTTGGTCGTCGTAGGAGTTACCTTAGTGGTTCCTGTCTAGCTTTGACTAGGGTAGACTTCTAGAATTCTTTGGTCTCTCGCTTGGGTTCATCGATTTCGGACCAAGCTGAACTCATTTCATCGCTGTCTAGCCCTTAGGGAAGTCTTAGCGCTTAGTTCCATAATCTTTAGTTGGTTGACCGTAGGAGTTTCCGTAGATTTTCCTAAGTCATAACCTAGGCGTATTTATGTTTTGATCATCCGTCCAAATCCCTTGCCTCGATTTCCATGACCACCACGATTCGATAATCGTTGATCCTTTGAAGGTCCCCATTCGCAAGGCTTAATTTCTTTTAAAGTTATTTTTCGAATTGCCTTATTAAAGTTTTCGTTAAGTTTAAATTTTGTTTTAAACCCGCTACGTATATACTTAAAATTTCTCACTTTTCGATTGAGTCAAATTCCTTGTAGATTTCGGAGTCTAATGGTTGTAATTATAATTGCTAACTCGTAACCATTTTCTTGTCTATATTTTCGCATTTCGGTTTAAAGACTCCAATACTATTTTGGAAGATTCGATATACCATTTCTAACTATAAGATCCATTTTAATCGCATAGCATACATACTTTAAAATCTTTTCCAATCTAAATGGAATTTCAATCGTTATATGTATACTTATATCTCGTACTCTTTCGTTGACTTAAATTAATTTTTGAAATTCGAAAGTTTTGATGAGATTTTGATTACTGTTTTATAATGTTTTACAGCCTATACCTTTCATACCTATTTGAATATCTTGTCCCTTTTCATAAATCGATTCCAAATTCGATTTATGAATTTTCCTTTCTTATTTATGCTATTCAAATGACTCGTCGCGCTTTAACATACTTTTCAAGTCACAGATGATTTCAGCTTTCAACAAATCAAAGTTATGTTCAAACATTTTCCCGACTACAGATTTTTGGAAAATTTCGTTTCCGTAACCACTTCCCTTGTCCTCAATTCACAGGACCACCTCA
>JAULAV010002965.1:0-25000 GCA_030789695.1 Scilla litardierei | reverse complement strand
TCACGTGGCGCCGAGGCTACCCCTCGCCCTCCGACTGTCCGAGGCCGAGCGTCTCACACCACGTCATCCGCAACTCCGATTAGCGCCGCGCCTGCACGGACTCGACGCACCCGAGGGACCCAAGTCGGCCCCTTGACCACGTTGACCGGATAGTCCACGGTCAACGCTTTTGTAGTGAGAAAACACTCTGAAACATCTGGCGCCGTCTGTGGGAACGAACTGTCCCACGAGGAAACAAACCGCACCTGCAATGGCACGACCCTGCAACGGAAAGAGACGCATGCCCCCCATCCCGGAGGAGGGGAATGGCGCACCCAACAGCAACCTTGAGGACGCACCCGATGGCAATCACCCCGCCCCCTCAACCGAAGAGATTGGCGGGTCGGAACTGGCCACGCAGGGGCAGCTCCGTGCCCTGGCCCAAGAGACCAACGCGAGCATCCAGACGTTGGTCGCGACGGTACAGCAGCTCGTCGACACTGCGCCGGCCAATGGAGACGTGTTGGGCGATGGCCATCGTTGGGCGGGGGCCCCCCCGCTCTTACGGTCCGCTGTGGTTGATGACCACGGGAAACAAAGATCGAACACGGAGCGTCGGTTCACGTTGTCCGGCTCCCGTCAGGCAAGATCGCGTGCCTCCTCCCCTTATCGTGAAAGGATTCGAAGAGAAACCGAAGGCACGGGGGACGAATCGGTGACCGCGTCGTCCCGTCGGCCATGATCTCCCCACCGCAGGAGAAGCAATCGACACCACTCGAGAGACCGATCACGGCGGAGCGGGAACTCCCGCCGGAGGAGCCGGGAGCGCCGGGTCAGCCCGACCCCCAGTGTGGCGAGGGCCGTGGAGCCAGCCCCACCGGCGCCTGTGCCCCCTCCACCACCGAACGAGCCGGAGGTAGGCGGGTGTCGGACCCCCGGGGGCATCCACGGAGACCGGTGCCCCCTGTCGCGGAGAATAACCGACACACGGGTCCCCTCTCGATTCAAGATCCCGGCGCTGGGGAAGTACGACGGGATAGGAGACCCAGGAAACCACGTGATGGACTACGAGGGGGAAATGTCCTTCCAAGGAGCCGACGATGACCTGCTCTGCAGGGGCTTCTATTCGACCCTCAGGGGAGCGGCGAGAACCTGGTACCGCAGCCTACCCAGCCGCTCCATCGACAGCTTCGAGGAACTCACCCAGCTATTCTGCAAACAGTTCATGGCAGGGCGACAGGTAATGCCTAATGCTGAACATCTGTTTAACATAGTGCAGGGCCCGACCGAGCCGCTCCGACAATTCATGCGCCGCTTCAACGCAGAACGGCTGAACGTAAACAGCCCTCCCGACCTTGTTGTCCAAACGGCCCTAAAGAAAGGGCTGCGCCATAGAGGCCTGAAGAAATCTCTGCACAACGATCCCCCGAAGGACCTCCCGGGGATCATGGCGAGGGCCGAGCGCTACATGTTGACCGAGGAGACCTTGGCCATTGAGGCAGGAAAGGCCAGACGAGGGACCAAACGCGGCGATGGCGAGCGCCGCAGCCCCGAAGGGTACCGGACCGAGAAGAGGACGAGAAACAGGCAGCGGGGAGAGGGTACGAGGGACGCCACCCCAGACGCCGTCCTCGCTCAAGTGCAGAAGGAAGAGCGCGCCGATCGCCCCCCACCAAAAACAAAAAGAGGGGGGAAGAATGGGGAAAAGTACTGCAAATACCACAAGGACAATGGCCACGACACTGAAGACTGCTGGCACCTAAAGAAGGACATTGAGAAGCTGATGAGCCGAGGGCACACAAGGAATTTAGCCGACGAGCCAGCCCACGGAGAAGGAACCTCCATGTAGCCAGACAAGGGGAAGAAGGTCAACACCATCCAGGGACCCCTCCGCATCATAGAGTGAGCAGGCGAGGCCCCTCCCCCAGTCGCAGCCTAGTCCGGAGGAGATTATCTAGGTTTACATCCCTCCGTCTAGCTTTATTTCCTTTTTCTTTCCTCCAAATGTACTAGTCCAATAGGACCCTTAAGAGTACAAATGCATTCCCTTTCGTCTTTTCTTTATCTTCGACGGAATCAACATTTCACTAAGGGTGCATAAGAGTGAAGACCGCCGCCTCTCCGGATGGGGGGTCAGACAAAACCAGTCCTAAGCCGAGGAGCTTTGCCCTCGCTGACCGACTCCTGCGCTCGTAAGTCTGGGGGCAATTCCCCCAGCCGGCGCGGACGCCGACCGGTCCTAAGCAGAGGAGCTTCGCCCTCGCCGACCGACTCCATCGCTCGTAAATCTGGGGGCAATTCCCCCAGCCGGCTTGGACGCCGACCTGTCCTAAGCCGAGGAGCTACGCCCCCGCTGACCGACTTCGATGCTCATAAGACCGGGGGCAGCCCCCCTAGTCATTGAGGATGTCAACCGAGTTGCCCACTCGAGGAGCAAAGGGCGACCTCCCGGAGAAAAGAAACGAACGACCACCATCAGCAGAGGAGCCGAGGTCGCAACAACAAAGCAAAACACGCGGGGAATTCAAGTAAGTCAATTTCATTTCCAATAATTAACCGAGGTACAAAATTGTGTCTTATTTACAGGAAATCGAAGTGGAGAGATCTCCGTACAAATGATCCGGCAGACAACAAAATTCGTCACCTACGCAAACTAGGATGGCAACGGCAGAGCAAAACTTGTCGACCAAGAACCCAAAGTTGTTGGCCCAGGCGAACATCCATGCAACCAGCAATTATTTGCTCTGAAGCAGGGAGCCGGTAACGGAGCCGATGGAGATTGCGAGGTCAGGGATCCATTTCAAGTAGGCCGGGCCAAAGCGAAGCGGATGCTAAAAAATTTGAGGATAAAAACAAGGGTGGCAGGCCGGGAAGGATGACTTAAGGAGCCCGAGATCGGGAGGACGCATCCTCAGGCACCTCACCCTGCTCGGAGCGAGGGGGATCGACCGGCGGAGGGGCTTGCCGGACACGCTCCGCACAGTCTCGGAAGGAGGACTGGACGACTTCGACGATCCGAGGGCCGATAAGGTCTTCATACTGACCAAAGGCCTCTCTAAGGACCACGAAGATCCTCTCCCCCAAGGTCCCGACGATGCCCCTCTCCACCTCATCCGCAAACCGTTTCACCTGACGCCAATCCGACAGTTCCCTCTGAAACTCATCCCTCTCCAGGCGGAACGACTCCGCCGCTTCCTCGGCCGACCGCCGAGCGTCCTCCAACTTTCCCTGGAGGTCGTCCACTCGTCCCTCCAGCTCGGCCACCCAGAGCTTAAGTTGCCGAGACTCCATCTGGGCCGCCACCATGGCTACCTCTGCCGCCCCAGCCCGCTCGTGGTCCTTCACAGAAGACTCCTCCAGCTCCCTCAGACGGACAACTCGACGCTGCGCCTCGACGGCGAGTGTTGAACCCTGAAAGACAAGACATGAGCCAAGAAGAGAGCGAAGGAAAGGAAAGGACAGCAGGATAACCAAACCTGTTGAAGGATCCAGACCAAGGAGTCTGACACCTTGTCGGCGGGGATATCTCGAGGAAGCTGCGGTCCCGGGGGAGGACGGAGCCCTCGGCAAACTGCTGGGCCAAGGCTTGGTCGACAAACACCGAACTCCCAGGGGTGACCTCGAGGGAGGCCGAGCTGCTCGCCAACAGGGCACCGATTCCCGGCAATGGAGGCGAAGACGCTGCGACGGGGGTGGTTGTCAGGGCCACCGGAAGGTCCTCGGCGGTTGCCGCCGGGGGCACGGAGCACACCAGACTGGAGGGAGCCTCGCCTTCCCTCCTCCTCTTTCCCTCGTGAGGCTCGGCAGGTGCCGAAGGGGAACGCTTCCGCCTCGTGCCACCTCCACCCTCGGGGACAAGAGGGGGCACGCCAAGCGCAAGGGAAGCTGTACCGGACCCGTCATTGCCCCCCGCCTCTAGGGCTGGCGGGGCGGATCTGGCCCTTGCGACCCCCCCGGGGAGGAGATCGCCAGAAGAAGAGGCGGGAGGCGCGGCCACCACCTTGCCCATGGAGGGCTCGGCTCGGCGCACCTCCTCCTCAACGGTCCGCCGAGGCGCCCTTCCAGAGGTACTACCTCGGCTCTGAGTGGCTCCACGACGGATCAGCTCATCGACATCGCGGATGAACTCGTGACCAGCCATTCCTGCAAGGGAAACCGAAATCAGGGTAAGCCACAGGGCAATCCAGGACTGAAAGAGCGACCTACCCGGAGACCACAAGAAGGCCTTCAGGAGTAGGTCGTCCAACAAGGAACAGATGGACTTCGACTCCAAGGGGAGGGTCGACAGCAACGCGACGGCCGCCTGATCAGCCTCAGAGAGGGCTAGTGTGGGGCAAGGCCGGACCGACCCGCCCCAACCTGTCAAAATCCGGGCATCCTCCAGGAAAACCACGAAGACATAATCCGAGCTCCAATTCCCCGACCAGCGGGGTAGCCCGATCAGGCATTCCCTCCCTGAGCGGGCTTGGAGGTGCAACCATGACCCTGGACCGACCGTCTGGATCTGATAAAAGTAGAAGAGAAGGGGGAGAGATGGCTCCAGACCACGAGTACGGCACAGCATCACGAAGCCCGTCAGTACCGCAATCGAGCAGGGGGTGAACTGGTAAAGGGGCACCATGAGATACTCCATGACTTGGATGAAGAAGGGATTGAGCGGGAAACGAAGACCCAGGCGGAACATCTCGACGTAGACGCCGACTTCATTGCTCCTCGGAAGACAGATCCGCTCGTCGATGAAAGGGACTCGAACATCATACGGGTAACAGAGATACTTTCCCCGGATCTCCGCAGCCGCTAGAAAAGGAGTCCTCGACGGCGTTCTAAGAACAACTGGAGGAACATTGAGCCGTACGGCAGCCGGTGCCACAACATCACTGGCGTAGTCAGGGAAGAACTTTCCCTTCCCTTTATCTCGGAGGAAGCGGCTCCCTGAGGAGGAACCGAATCCCACAGATCGAGCCCCGCCCCGCCAGGACTCAGGAGGATCCCTTGCCCCTTGGCCAGAGCCACCTATCCTAAGAGCAGCCATAATATGAAGATGGGAAAGGAGTTACCTTTTTTCTATTTGGAGAAGACGAGGGAACAAAGGCGGCGGGAGACTCCAAATTCGTGGAAAGCCCGAGACAGAGGGAAGAACAAGGAAGAAGCGAGGATCAACGCAGCCGGGGCACTTATATACAAGGCCCAGGGGCGAATTCGAAACGCCTGACAGGAACGTGTGGCAGGCCTCAAAGAGCCGGCGGCGTTTCGAAATCGGCGCCAAGGGAAGTCCAATCGATCCGCCTCATCATAACCTTCATTTATGACCACGCCTCGACTGGCGCGCCACTCGAAACCCCAGGAGTCACATCGGTCGAACCGAGCTGGCCAAGGCTGATCGGCCCCACCGATGGGGGCAATTGATACGTCTATTTTGCGGAGGCCCAACAACATAGGCCCAAAGGCGTAGCCAACTACGTGAAATCATGGGAGGTCCAAGCCCACCAAACGAAGCCCGACAGACACGAGCCCCGATACCCGACTGCCGATCGGAAGCCCATCTGCGCGATCAGGCCCACCCGACGATCACTCGCCCACTCCAGCGATAACCGTTCCCCCAATCCCGTTACCACTTAATGGCCGATTTTGGGGAGGTGCTGGCAGGGCACAGGGAGCGGCGACGGGGAGGCGGATTGAGGGGGCACGATAGGAGGCGGACGAGGGACGTGAATCGTGGGCAGTCACGACAGGAGGCCTATAAAAGGGCTAGGAGGGCGACTGGACAAGGGACCGCATCTGAGGTAACTAAAACCTAAGGTACTCCATTAACGACCTAGTTCCCCCATTTCTTCTCCTTCCTCCCCCGCTCGCGCCGGTAGACGTCGTTCTGATATCCTCTCGAGTCGAACCGTCTCCGCCGAGCCTCCTCTTTCAGATTATCGTCTGACTTAGGCATCAGAGGGGATTTGGTCAGAACCAAGGTCCGGCCCCCCTGACGAGTGTTCTCGTCTGTGCAGGAGAAGATCCGATCCGCGGGCCGAGGCTTCCCCTCCGCCCCCACACCGGCCACGTATCAAGCAAGGCGACTGAGGCTACCCCTCGTCGTCCGAATCGACCGAGGCCGAGCACGTCCGTCCGAGCCGAGGCTTCCCCTCCGCTCACGTGGCGCCGAGGCTACCCCTCGCCCTCCGACTGTCCGAGGCCGAGCGTCTCACACCGGGTCGAGGCTTCCCCTCACCCCGCTTGTGGCCAAGGACCCGGACCCGGCCCGTCCGAAGTTCACCACGTCATCCGCAACTCCGATTAGCGCCGCGTCTGCACGGACTCGACGCACCCGAGGGACCCAAGTCGGCCCCTTGACCACGTTGACCGGGTAGTCCACGGTCAACGCTTTTGTAGTGAGAAAACACTCTGAAACAATATGGAATTTCAAATTTGCCCAAACAGGACTATCTCAATTTCAAATTTCATGAGAATATTTCTAATTGTAAATTTGCCTATAACAGGAGTATCTCAAATTTCAAATTTGCCCAAACAGGACTATCTCAAATTTCAAATTTCATGAGAATATTTCTCAGTATGGAATTTCAAATGAAATGTTATAGGCCTATCTCAATTAACATTATACCATTAGAATATTTCATTAGAATATTTCTCATTATAGGACATCAAAATTGAAATTGACTGCAGTATGCCCAAATTTTTCTCATGGAATACTCAAATTTCAATAACTCAAATTTCAATATAGTTCATTTGATATGGATATGTGTATGCAGTATACTCAACAGGACATTTGATATGGATATGTGTATACATTATGTGTGTAAAATTTGACATTAATTGAGAAATGTGTGTATGAAACTTTTGAAAATAGTATGAAATTTTTGAAAATTTATAACTTATCCAATAAACATGGATACTTTCATTATAGGACATATATGTTGATTAACAGTAGGACATATCAAAATTTAGCATGTTCAAATCTATTTTGATAATTTTGACATATATGTTGATATGTCCTGTTAACAGTAGGAATTTTGATATGTCCTATAATTGAGATTATTTTTGACATATATGTTCAAAATTTAGCATAACAGTAGGACATATCAAATATTCTCAACATGGATACTTTCATTATCAAAATACTTGACATACTTGACATACTTGATTTCAAATGAGCAAGGTCAAATTTCAAACTAGATATGCTTGACATACTTGATTTTGAATAGTAAGATGAGCAAGTATGTCAAGTAAATCCAGTATGCTCATTTTGGATACTTGATATACTTGACATACTTAATTTTGGATACTTGATGCTAAATATTCCAACTGCTAAATATTGAATGCTAAATATTCCAACTGCTAATGCTAATAGTTTTCACATGACAGTTTCATATGAGGTGCTTTCTCTTCATAATCAAATTTCATTGTCATGTTAATTTGTTGGACTAATATTTGCTTCACTCATTTGAATTGCTCAATCTTCGCTCATTTTTATTCATATGAATTGCTAAAGAATTTAGTCCAACTGTTTGCATGTGTAAATTCTAACTATTTTGGCTTAACTATTTGCAGGAAAAATTAATCATGGATAGCAGCCTCCACTAACTGAGAAACTTTTGCCATTTTCTGAAGAACTCACCACTTTTCTTTGAAAATACATCAAGCTTGCAGGCCAAGGTATTTCTCATCAGTCCTCCTCAAAGGGTTTTATAGTAAATTTGAGAACCTTTGGGAAATGAATACTGAACAATTTGATATACTTGCTTCAAAGGGTTTTATAGCAAATGAATACTGAATGAGTTTGCATGTGAGTTTGAATGATAAAGCACACTTGGATAACTAAATTTGCTACTTAAAGCTATTTCTATGTGTTTCAGAGTGTTTTCTCACTACAGAGCGTTGACCGTGGAGAACCCGGTCAACGTGGTCAAGGGGCCCGCTTGGGTCCCTCGGGGGCTTCGAATCGATGAAAATGGAGCGAGGGGAAGCCTCGGCCCTGGTTGAGACGCTCGGCCTCGGACAGACGAGCACGGCCTCGGAGGTAGGACGACGAGGGGTAGCCTCAGTCGCCCAGCGAGATGCGTGTTCGGCGAAGGGCGAGGGGAAGCCTCGGCCCGGGTCGAGACGCTCGGCCTCGGTAGGATGTGCTCGGCCTCGACGGGGGGACGGTGAGGGGAAGCCTCACGGTCCGGTTGGTTGTCTGGTTGGAGAGGGGCGAGGGGAAGCCTCGGCCCGTTGATCAGCTGCCCACCTGCGTAGACGAGAACGCTCGTCAGGGGGCCGGACCTTGGTTCCGGCCAAATCCCCTCCGATGCCTAAGTCAGACAGAGATCTGAAAGAGGAGGCCCGGCGGAGACGGTTCGACTCGTGAGGAGATCGTAACGGCGTCTCTCGGCGCGAGCGGGGGAGGAAGGAGATGAGATGGGGGAACGAGGTCGTTGATGGAGTACCTTAGGTTTCAGATACCTGAGATGCGGTCCCTTTTCTTCGTCGTCCTCCTAGCCCTTTTAAAGAGTCCCCAGCGTGATTGCCTCTGGCCCACTTCCCTCGCCTGCCCTCAATCGTGCCCCCTCAATCCGCCCTCCGTCGCCGCCCCTCGCGCCATGCCCGTACCTCCCCATTACCGTCATTTAGTGGTCGCGGAACCGGGGGAGCGGTTATCGCAGGAGTGGGCGAGTGACCAGCGTGTATCGGGGCCGGGTCGGATCGATAGCAGGGGGGTCCCTTAGTGGGTCTTGTGAAACGGGCCGGTATACGTAGATGGGCCCCCGGCAAGCAGTTGGGCTCCTGGGCTCGCGTCTTTTGGGTCTCGGTCAAATAGGCGTAACAATTGCCCCCATCGGTCGGGGTGATCGGCTTCGGCCTGTTCGGCTCGGCCGATGTGACTTCTGCCGATTTTGACAAGCACGCCAGTCGATGCCGACTCATTTATTAGTCTTCATCATGAGTGGGCCCGTTCGATATTTTTAAGGCGCGGGCTCCGAAGCGCCGCCGGTCCTTTGATGCCGCCACGTGTGGTTGCAAACTTACCCCCACCGTTCGCGGGGCCGTCTTCCATTTAGAAGCTGAGGGGTTCGGGCACCGCCATCGGTGGGATCGATCGGCCTCGGTCAGCTTGGTATAACCGCTACGCCTCCTGGGGTTCTGAGTGGCGCTTTAGTCGAGGCGTGGCCATAAATGTAGGTCATGATGAGGCGGGTCGATTGGACTTCCCCTGGCGTCGATTTCGAAACGCCGCCAGTTCTTCGAAGCCTGCCGCGCGTTCTCATCAACCGCTTCGAATTCACCCCTGCACCTGGTATATAAGATCCTTAGCCGCGTTGATCTCCACTTCCCTCTTGCTCCTCCCGCTATTCAAAGCTTTCCACAACTCAGAGTTTCCCGTCGCCTGCGCTTCCTTGCCTTCTCCGAACTTAGTCGAAAAAGGTAATTCCTCTCTCGCTTTCATCTTATGGCCGCTCTTAGGATAGGTGGTTCTGGTCAAAGGGTGAGGGATCCTCCGGAGCCCAGGCGGGGCGAGCCCTGGCCGGGGGATCAGGTTCCCCCGCCGGGAGTCGTTCTCTTCAAGATAAGGGGAAGGGGAAACTTTTTCCCGACTTCGCCCGTGATGACGTGGTGTCGGCTGCCGTGCGGCTTAATGTGCCCCCGGTCGTCCTCCGTACGCCGTCGAGGACTCCTCCTTCGGTGGCCGCGGAGATCCGGGAGAGATATCTCTGCTTCCCATACGAGGTTCGAGTTCCATTTGTCGACGAGCGGATTTGCCTTCCGAGGAGCAATGAGGTCGGCGCCTACGTCGAGATGTTCCGCCTGGGTCTTCGCTTCCCGCTCCATCCCTTCTTCATCCAGGTCATGGAACATCTCACGGTGTCCCTTTGCCAGTTCACCCCGTGTTCGATCGCGGTACTGACGGGCTTCGTAACTCTCTGCTGTACCCGTGGTTTGGAGCCGTCTCTCCCCCTTCTCTTCTTCTTTTACCAGGTTCAAACGGTCGGGCCGGGGTCATGGCTGCAACTCCGAGCCTGTTCGAGGAGGGAATGCCTGATCGGGTTACCCCGCTGGTCAGGGGATTGGAACTCGGATTATGTCTTCGTGGTCTTCTTGGGTGAGGCCCAGATTTTGACAAGTTGGGGAGCGTCTGTCCAACCTCGCCCGCCGCTAGCCCTTTCTGATGTTGATCAGGCGGCCGCCGCGATGCTGTCAGCTCTTCCTTTGGAATCGAAGTCCATCCGGTCTTTGTTGGATGACCTACTCCTGAAGGCCGTCTTGTGGTCCCCGGGTAGGTCACTTTTTCCTCCTCGGACTGCCCTGTGACTCATCCTGATTTCGGTTTCCTTTGCAGGGATGGCGGGCCGCGAGTTCGTCCGTGACGTCGATGAGCTGATCCATCGTGGAGCTGCTCGGAGCCGGGGCAGTACCTCCGGAAGGGCGCCTCGACGGACCGTTGAGGAGGAGGTGCGCCGAGCCGAGCCCTCCGTGGGCAAGGTAGTTGAGGAGGATGTGCGCCGAGCCGAGCCCTCCGTGGGCAAGGTAGCGGCCGTGCCTCCTGCCTCTTCTTCTGGCGATCTCCTCCCCGGGGGCGTAGTAAAGGCCGGACCTGCCCCATTAGCCCGAGAGGCAGGGGTAATGACGGGTCCGGTGTAGTCCCCCTCGCCCTCAGAGCGTCCCCTCCCGGGCCCGAGAGTGGAGATGGGGCAAGGCGGAAGCGCTCTCCTTCGGCGCCCGAGGATCCCCACGGAGGGAAAAAGAGGAAGGAGGATGCGGAGCCCTCCAGCCCGGCCAGTTCTGTGCCTCCTGCGGGCACCACCGAGGGTCTTCAGGTGACTCTGACAACCACCCCCATCGTGGCGTCCCCGCTTCCGTCCCCGGGAATCGGAGCGTTGTTGGCGAGCCATATGGCTTCCCTCGACGTTGCGCCCGGGAGTTCGGTGTTCGTCGACCGAGCCCTGGCCCAGCAGGTGGCCGAGAGCTCCGTCTTCCCCCGGGATCGCAACACCCTCGAGAAGATTCCCGCCGACAAGGTGTCGGATTCTTTGGTTTGGGCCCTTCAACAGGTTCGGTTCTCTCGCAGTCCTTTCTTTCCCTTCATTCCTTCTTAGCTCATGTCCCGTTTTCCAGGGGTCGACGCTCGCCGTGGAGCTGCAGCGGCGAGCCATCTTCTTGAGGAAGCTGGAGGAGTCCTCCATGAGGGCCCAAGAACGAGCCGGGGCGGCGGAGGTAGCAATGGTGAAGGCCCAGATGGAGTCCCGGCATCTCCAGCTCCGAGTGTCTGAGCTGGAGGGACGAGTGGGTGATCTCCAGGGAAAGTTGGAGGGAGCCCTGCAGTCGACTGAGGAAGCGGCGGAGTCGTTCCGCCTGGAGAGGGAGGAGCTTCAGAGGGAGTTGTCGATCGGCGCCAGGTGGCGCGGCTCACGGAGGAGGTGGAGAGGGGCGTCGTCGAGACCCTGGGGAAAAGGATCCTCGAGGTTCTCAGGGAGGCCTTCGGTAGGTATGAAGACCTTATCGCCCCTCGGATCGTCGACGTCGTCCAATCTTCCTTCCGGGAATGTGTGGAGCGCGTTCGGGAAGCCCCTCCGCCAGTCGATCCTCCTTGCTCCGAACAGGGCGAAGTGCCCGAGGATGTGTCCTCCCGAGCCCGGGCCCTCTAAGCTGGCCTTATCCTCAAATTTTTTAGCATCCGCTTCGCTTTGGGCCAGTCTACTTGAAATGGACCCCGCTATCTCCTTCGGCTTCGCTACCGGTTCCGGGGCCAATTAATTGCTGGTTGCATGGCTGCCATCTTGGGTTAGCTACTTTGGGTCTTTTGTCAACCAATTTTGCTCTGTCGGTGTCGATCTAGCTTCTGTAGGTGAAGAACTCTGTCATTCGTCGTAAGTGGATTATTTGTAGGGTGTTTCCTTCGCCTTGATTCCCTGTAAATAAGACACATTTTTATACTTTGGTTAACTATTATAAACGAAATTGACTTACTTGGACTTCTCGTGTATTTTGCGTTGCTGCCTCGTTCTTGGCCTAGGATTGGATGACGTTCGCCTCTGCTGGGGGAATTTCCCCAGACTTACGAGCGCAGGAGTCGGTCGGCGAGGGCAAAGCTCCTCGGCTTAGGACCGGTCGGTGCTCGCGCTGGCTGGGGGATTGCCCCAGACTTATGAGCGCAGGATTCGGTCGGCGAGGGCAAAGCTTCTCGGCTTAGGACCGGTCGGCGTTCGTGCCTGCTGGGGGATTGCCCCAAGCTTATGAGCGCAGGGGTCGGTCGGCGAGGGTGAAGCTCCTCGGCTTAGGACCGGTCGGCGTCCGTGCCCGCTGGGGGAATTGCCCCAGGCTTATGAGCGCGGGGGTCGGTCGGCGAGGGCAAGGCTCCTCGGCTTAGGACCGGTCGGCGTCCGCGTCTGCTGGGTGATTGCCCCAGGCTTACGAGCGCGGGGGTCGGTCGGCGAGGGCAAAGCTCCTCGGCTTAGGACCAGTCGGCGTCGGTCTCCATCCTTTTGCGCTATTGGTGACATGTCAACTCCATCGGGGTTTTAAGCAAAGACAAAAAAGGGAATGCACTTGTACTCTTAAGAGTCCTGTCGGACCGGTACATTTGGAGGAAAAGGAAAAAAGGAAATGAAGCTAGACAGAGGGATGTAAACCTAGATAGCTCCCTCTTACTAGGCTGCAACCGGGGGGAGAGACATCACCCGCTCACTCTATGATGCGGAGAGGACCCTGGACGGTGTGGATCTTCTTCCCCTTGTCTGGCTGTGCGGAGGTCCCTTCTCCGTGGGCCGGCTCGTCGGCCTGGTTCCTGGCGTGCCCCCGGCTCATCAGCTTCTCAATGTCCTTCTTCAAATGCCAGCAGTCTTCTGTGTCGTGGCCATCGTCCTTATGGTATTGGCAGTACTTCTCCCTGTTCTTCCCACCTATTTTAGCTTTCGGTGGGGGGCGATCAGCTCGCTCTTACTTCGGCACTTGGGCGAGGACGGCGTCTGGGGTGGTGTCCCTCGCGCTTTCTCCCCGCTGCCTGTTCCTCGGCCTCTTCTTGGTCCGGTACCCCTCGGGACTGCCTCGTCCGCCGTCGCCGCGCTTGGTCCCTCGAGTGGCTTTTCCTGCGTCCTCGGCCAAGGCTTCCTCGGTTAGCATGAAGCGTTCGGCCCTCGCCATGATCCCGGGGAGGTCCTTAGGGGGATCGTTGTGTAGGGACTTCTTGAGGCCTCTGTGGCGAAGCCCTTTCTCGAGGGCCGTCTGGACCACCAGGTCAGGGGGGCTGTGCACGTTCAGCCTTTCTGCATTGAAGCGGCGCATGAACTGTCGGAGCGGCTCAGACGGGCCTTGCACTATGTTGAACAGATGTTCTACACCAGGCTTGATCTGCCTCTTCGCCATGAACTGCTTGCAGAACAGCTGGGCGAGTTCCTCAAAGCTGTCAATGGAGCGGCCGGGCAGGCTATGGTACCAGGTCCTCGCCGCTCCCCTGAGAGTAGAATAGAAGCCCCGGCAGAGTAGGTCATCGTCAGCTCCCTGGAAGGACATGTCCCCCTCATAGTCCATCACGTGGTGTCCCGGGTCCCCTATTCCGTCGTACTTTCCCAGCACCGGGATTCTGAATCGAGAGGGGACCCGTGCATCGGTTATCCTCCGTGACAAGGGGCACCGGTCTCCGTGGATGCCCCCGGGGATGCGGCAGAGGCCTGCCTCTGGCTCGTTCGGGGGTGGAGGGAGTACAGGCGCCGGCGGGGCTGGCTCCGCGGCCCTCGCCACGCTGGGGGTCGGGCTGACCCGGCGCTCCCGACTCCTCCCGCGGGAGCTCCTGCTCCGCCGTGATCGGTCTCTTGAGTGGTGTCGTTCGCTTCTCCGGCGGCGGGACGACCGTGACCGACGAGATGATGCCGTCATCGATTCACCCTCCGTCCCCTCGGTTTCCCGTCGGCTCCTTTCACGATAAGGGGAGGAGGCACGTGATCTCGCCGGACGGGAGCCGGACCGTGTGAACTGACGCTCTGTGTTCGGTTTCTGGGTCCCGTGGTCGTCGACCACCGCGGACCGCAAGTGCGGGGGACCCCCCGCCCATCGGTGGCTATCGTTCAACGCGCCTCCGTTGGACGGCGCGGGGCCGACAAGCTGTTGTACCGTCGCGACCAACGTCTGGAGGCTCGCATTGGTCTCCTGAGCCAGGGCGTGGAGCTGTCCCTGTGTGGCTAGTTCTGAGCCGCCGGTCTCTTCGATTGAGTGGGCGGGGTGGCCGTCGACGTGCGTGTCCTCGGCGTTGCCATTTGATGCGCCATTCCCCTCCTCCGGGATGGGGGTCATGTGTTTCCTTCCATTGCTGGCTCGCGCCATTGTAGGTGTGGTTTGCTTCTTCGTGGGACGGTTTTCGGTTCCCACAGACGGCGCCAGATGTTTCAGAGTGTTTTCTCACTACAGAGCGTTGACCGTGGAGAACCCGGTCAACGTGGTCAAGGGGCCCGCTTGGGTCCCTCGGGGGCTTCGAATCGATGAAGATGGAGCGAGGGGAAGCCTCGGCCCTGGTTGAGACGCTCGGCCTCGGACAGACGAGCACGGCCTCGGAGGTAGGACGACGAGGGGTAGCCTCAGTCGCCCAGCGAGATGCGTGTTCGGCGAAGGGCGAGGGGAAGCCTCGGCCCGGGTCGAGACGCTCGGCCTCGGTAGGATGTGCTCGGCCTCGACGGGCGGACGGTGAGGGGAAGCCTCACGGTCCGGTTGGTTGTCTGGTTGGAGAGGGGCGAGGGGAAGCCTCGGCCCGTTGATCAGCTGCCCACCTGCGTAGACGAGAACGCTCGTCAGGGGGCCGGACCTTGGTTTCGGCCAAATCCCCTCCGATGCCTAAGTCAGACAGAGATCTGAAAGAGGAGGCCCGACGGAGACGGTTCGACTCGTGAGGAGATCGTAACAGCGTCTCTCGGCGCGAGCGGGGGAGGAAGGAGATGAGATGGGGGAACGAGGTCGTTGATGGAGTACCTTAGGTTTCAGATACCTGAGATGCGGTCCCTTTTCTTCGTCGTCCTCCTAGCCCTTTTAAAGAGTCCCCAGCGTGATTGCCTCTGGCCCACTTCCCTCGCCCGCCCTCAATCGTGCCCCCTCAATCCGCCCTCCGTCGCCGCCCCTCGCGCCATGCCCGCACCTCCCCATTACCGTCATTTAGTGGGCACGGAACCGGGGGAGCGGTTATCGCAGGAGTGGGCGAGTGACCAGCGTGTATCGGGGCCGGGTCGGATCGATAGCAGGGGGGTCCCTTAGTGGGTCTTGTGAAACGGGCCGGTATACGTAGATGGGCCCCCGGCAAGCAGTTGGGCTCCTGGGCTCGCGTCTTTTGGGTCTCGGTCAAATAGGCGTAACACTATGTATTTTGATACTTGAAGTATTCCACTCAGAAAACTAATTCATTCATTATAAATTTGAGTTTAAGTTATTGAACTATGTATTTTGAGTTATGTTGAGCGAATTGAGTTTGAGTTTGCAATGTTATTTCAATATGTGAATAGTGTACAATGTTATTTCAAAATTTCAAATGGAAAATTTTGAGTTATTGAAATTTCCCTTGCTCTTCCATATTGAAATTTGAGTTTGAGTTTGAGTTTGAGTTTGCAATGTTATTTCAAAATTTCTCTGTTTACAATGTTGAAATTTGAGTTATTTCAAAATTTCAAACTGCAGTAAAAATTTGAGTTTGAGTTTGCAAATTTGAGTTTCATTGCAAACTCAATTCATAACATTGAAAATGAGGCCAGTTCTGACATATTTTCCTGCATCAAATATTCAAATACTTGAATACTTTAATATGCAAACTCAATTTGAGTTTGAGTTTCAATTCAATGAAATATGTTGGAAATGCACTACTTCAAATAGCAAGCACGCTGTAGCAAATATTCAATTATCAAATGGACTAATTCAAAAACTAATTGAAATTGAATTGAATTGGATTGAAATTGAATTGAATACTTGGTAAAACTAATTTGTTGCAGGACAGTAGTTTGCATATCAAAGTATTCACACTCAGTTCTTGATGAGGATATGAGCAAAATTGAATTGTATTTCAGATATGAGCGAACTAATGTCCTGCTCAGTTCATGATGATGATATGAGCAAAATTGAGTATCCTCATCATGTAAGTAATCAAATTGAAAATACTGAAAATAGAAAATAGAAAATTTGTGAAATACTGGAATACTGAAAATTTCTCAAACAGAAAATTTCTCAAACAGCTATGTGAGTTTGATACCAGAATACTGAAATTTTGTGAAATACTTCAAGTATACTGGATTTCAATGAAATGGACTACTTCAAATTTGAAAACTGGAATGGAATACTTCAAACTCACATGCTCAAGTATACTGAACTGGATTTCAACCTCACATGCTGAGTTTGAAGTATGGATTTCAAACTCACATGCTCAAGTATACTGAACTTGATGTCCTGTGTAACGGTCGTTTTCCGACCTTATGAGATTTTTTGCGTGCACGTGCTTTATCGTGCACGTATTTTATTTGGCTATTTCTGGTTTCCCAAATTGTGCGATGTGACATGCCGTTGTGACCGTTTGGGAGTGTTAAATTTTACTGTAATTTTTGGAAACGTCTTTTCACGGTTCGTTTTCTCGCAAAACGACTTTGAACGATAGAGGCGTTTTAGTCATTTGGCTCAAAACACCGCTTCCAATTTTACGTAAATTTTTGGTAGATTTTACGCATGATCGGGCTCCGTAGATCTGTGCGTCTCGTTTCCACGATCACCCCAGTATTTTCGGATTATTTTTCTGACGTCCGGTTTGAGAGATATCGCGCGGACAAAGCTCGACCGTCGGTTTCCCAATCAATTCAAATTCGAATTTGTTAGCCAAATCTGGCTAAATCTCCCATTAATCTGTTTTATATCTTTACTAAACTATTTTCTATTGCCCCTAGGCTTATCCCTGGTTGCACCCCCTCCCCCTCTCTATCTCCTACACTTAACCCTATTTTTCCCTAGGTGAATATATCAAACTTTCTAATATTAAAAACCCTAAACTATTTCCCTATTCCTTTCATGTGACAACTCAAAACCTAGGGTTAGAGTTAATTTTCAGCCGCCGTTATTTTTTTCATAAGCCATCAGGCCTTTTTCCCCTCACCTCGCGTTCACCCTCCCTCACGATCCGACCGACACCGCACGCTGGCCCCCTGCGACCCCGCCGGCGACCCCCGCAGCCCACGTCACCGCCGCAGACCGCCTGAGGCTTCGCATGACCCTCGCGACACCGATGAAGCCGCAGCAGTCGTGACTTCCTCCGGCGCCGTTCGACGTCGATCCGACTCGCCGCGACCTCTGTTCACCGTCAGCTACCGGAGACGCTGCCACGCGACCGCCGGCGGCCTGACTCCACCGCCTCGTCGCTGTACGGGTGCCGGCTGCCTTGATCACAGCTGTAAATCGCGGTGGCAGCCGCTGCGACTTCTTCCGACGGCCGCGAGACTTCTCCGACTGCCGCAGAACGCCACGGAGCTTCCCCCGAGTGCCCTCGACTTTCCCCTAGGCCGGACGGCCTACGAATTCGTTCTGGTGACGTCGTAATCAATGTTTTCGTGCCATTGCTCGCCGTTTCGATGTTGATCACACCGTTGACGCTGTTTTGCCTCTACTCGCTGCTCACGCACTTTGTCCACTGCCCGGACAAGTCTCGCTATGCTACCCGTAGCCGAGACGACGTAGACGACGTAGACGACGCAGACCTTATGCCGTTTTGACGCTACGTCCGCACTACACCAGACACCAGACAGGTTGGTTCCCCTATCTCGTAGCGAAACCCACACGGTAGCAAAACTAAAAAGCTAACTAAAATCGGTAACTTAATCCATTAAATTTAATTTCTGCTCTATTAAAACGATGTGGAACCATAGACCGACGATCGGACTTTTGACTGTGCACATAGGATAGAATCGTCGGATAGGCTGATCGGACAACTTGACTCGTGACTGTTAGGGTAGCCACGTTCAACCTAGAAATGAACTTAAATAGGAATTTCTAAAATCGCGACCTGACACCTTCGTCGTGACTGTTTCAGACGGACTATCGCGGACGTGACGATTGGACGAGACGCCTCGGACGGACGACACACTCGTCACCGCAAGCAAGTGTACCCACTTGCGTTTTGACCGCGTCTTGGTCTTAAATTGTTAGAACTGTTAGACTGTGAGTGTTTAGATTCTGACGTGAAATGATAGCGTCCGGATCACCCTGACGACTTAGACTTGATGACAAAGTCTAAGTCCGACGAACAACTACTTTTGACACCGTAGGATTATCTTGTGTGTGCGTGCGTGTGGACACCCTAGAACAACTCTCCCGTACACTGGTCGTGTCTTGTCCCGGTTACACAAAAAGCCTTCGGGCGTTTCAGATGCTTCCCGAGCGAAAGTGATCTCCGTGATACAAAAAACCTTCGGGCGTTTCAGATGCTCTCCTTACGGGAGTGATCTTCGTGAATACAAAAAGCCTGCGGGCGTTTCAGGTGCTTCCCTAGCGGAAGTGATCTCTGTACTTCTTGTCCTGTGTTCTGGGGTTTGGGGTAGGGTTGAGCGTGTGCACGGGGAGAGGGTCTGATCCCCCTCAACACGTAAGGCGTGAACACTTCGTGTCTTACGTGTTATGTCGTGTCTGACTTGTCTTGTCTGTCTTCGTCTTGTCCTGACACCTTTAGGTTAGTCCCATAGTCGGTAGTACACGCTACGACTACTACCTGCTACGCTTTACTTTCCTGCTATGTTACTTCTTTTGTTACTTTATTGTAACCCCAGCATGCTAATCGACCAGTAAAATGATGTTTAATAGTTCAATACACTTGCAGTAGAGTCTGATCTTCTGTTGTAGACTTTACCTGACGTACAGTTCCTTTCTTTGGTGTTGTACGTCAGGTGTCGAGCCAGAGTACGACGACCAGACCGAGCTGCCCGAGGACGTAGAGCCAGAGGACGTCCATCCTGAGTACGTGCCCGAGGACGACCAGAGTTAGAGATCCCCACTGCTGATCCGAAGGTTCCATATTAGTTGTTGGGTGCGTAGCACCTTTTGTTTTCCTGTCTAGGTTGGGTGCTTGCACCGGTAGTTTCCTTTTCTGCAGTTGTAGCCCTTCGGGCGTTTTAGACTCTCAGTACTTTGTATATTTAATTTGGAATAAAATGATTGTCTTTCGTTTTCGTACTTTTATTGTTCTGTACTAACATACAGGGACCTGTACCTTCGACTTGGAGTACCACACAGACGCTTATTGGGTCCGGGCTTCTCGACCCGGCCTAAGCGGGCCTTAGTCACGCTTCGCCTCCATTGTTATGGGAAGCGGGGCGTGACAGGTTTTAGTGATGGCCCATGCAGGTCCCACCCCATTCTTTCTGCAAGTACAGAACAATAGAAGTCAGGACATTCATTTTATGATATCCAGTAGTCGTACGAGTCTAATCTCTGTATTTCTTGATAATAGGATGGCAGGACGAAGCGTGACCCGATCCGGGAACTCAGGCGATGGAGCTCCGGAAGACCAGGGCGGAGAGTTTCGCCAGTTTCTGGGCGTGATGAGAGAGATGCTGGAGGTTCAGCATCAGTTGGTTCAGCAGTCTCAGCGAGCTGCCTAAGCTTCCCCAGTTGCACCACCACCTCCTCCGCCTGCCCCACGAGCTGCTCCAGGAGTGAAGCAGTTCAATGAGCTCCAGCCGAGGACATTCTCGGGGAAAGAGGGACCCCTAGCTGCTGAGGAGTGGATCCAGAGCACGGAGGAGAAGTTAGTTGCTGCGAAGATTCCTGATGATACCCGAGTGGAGATAGCGAAGATGCAGCTGACAGAGAATGCCAGGAACTGGTGGCGCATTGAGGAGAGGCACCTACTGAAGCCAGTGGAGTGGAAGACCTTCCGCTCGATGTTCAAGGATAAGTATTTCATCAAGTCTGCTAGGAGGGAACTATTGAGCAAGTTTATAGATCTGAAGCAGGGGGATATGATTGTCGAGGAGTATGAAGCTGAGTTCGAGATGCTGAGTCGTTTTGCTCCGCATATGGTAAGGAAGGAGGAGAAGCGAGCTGATCGCTTTCATCAGGGACTGCGTCCGAAGATTCAGGCTTCTATGTCTTTGGCGAATTTCACGACTATGAGGGAGGTATTAGATGCTGCAAAGAATCATGAGATTATTTCGCTCCTACCTGACCCTCCAGCTGATAAGGGGAAGCGTCCCATGGAGCTATACCGGCCACCTGCTAGGCCGGCGATGAGGCCAGTCCAGACAGTGCCTTTCAAGAGGCCAGGAGAACCTATGCAGATTCAGAGTAAGGGACAATGCCATTACTGCGGGAAGACAGGACATGTTCAGAAGGATTGTAGGAGGAAGCTGGGACTGTGCTTAGTTTGTGGAGATGCCTCTCATGCTGCGAAGGATTGTCCGAGAGCGCGTCATGCTATGGTTGGAGCACCAGCCCCGCTACAGAGTAGGGCACCTGCCCCAGTTCAGAGTGGAGCTGCCGTAAGTGGACCACCCTTGGCGCCATAGAGACAGATGTTTCAGAGGGCAGTGCAACCCCAGAGGCCGGCATACACAATGACCGCTGTTGAGACTGAGGAGCTAGATGGAGTTATTGCAGGTAAACTCCGAATCTAGTCTTTCATTTCATAGAGTAGACCTTATTGTTAGTTGCTTGTTTGCCTTGTTTGCTAGAGTAGTGTTGTTAACCTTAGTCTCTTTACATCTTAGGCACCATTCTTGTGTCCTCTCACCCTGCCTTGGCTTTGTTTGACTCCGGTGCATCCATGTGCATCTTATCCCAGAGGTTCATAACAAAGCACTCCATTCCCACCCACACACTTCCTAAGTGTTGGGACATCACTACGTGGAACGGAGTGGTGACTGTGAACATGGGTTGTCGATTGATTCCTTTAGTGGTCCGTGGACACGAACTATTTGCAGACTTCATCGTCCACGAACTGTCGCATTTTGATGTCGTTCTTGGCATCGATTGGCTGGGAGACTTCCACGCCTCGATCAACTTCCACAGCAAGAGGGTTGTATTCCGGATTCCAGGTCATCCGGAGTTCGAGTTCCGTAGCAGAGATGAGTCGCTTGGGCCCATCAGATTTCGGGCCAAGCCGGAGGTGCCGATTGTTGCAGCCATGCAGATGGAGATGGAGATCGAGCGACCAGTAGTCGTCAGAGACTTCGACGACGTCTTCCTGGAGGATATCTCGTGTTTGCCACCTGACAGAGCTTTAGAGTTTGGTATTGATCTTATGCCGGGAGCGCAACCGATATCGAAGGCACCGTATCGGATGGCTCCTGCTGAGCTTGAGGAGCTGCGGAAGAAATTAGATGAGTTGCTGCAAAAGGGTTTCATCCACCCTAGTGTGTCACTATGGGGTGCACCTGTATTGCTCGTGAATAAGAAGGATGGGTCCCGCAGGATGTGCGTCGACTATCGAATGCTAAATGATGTCACAGTGAAGAATAAGTATCCGCTGTCACGCATCGACGATATTTTTGATCAGCTGGGAGGTTCGAGAGTTTTCTCGAATTTGGACTTGAGGAGTGGATATCATCAGCTGAAGGTGAAGAAGGACGATATTCCGAAGACAGCGTTCCGGACGAAGTACGGACATTATGAGTTCGTGGTTATGCCTTTCGGCGTGACTAATGCTCCAGCCGTGTTCATGAATTTGATGAACTTGATATTCTATGACTTCCTGGATAAGTTTGTCGTTATCTTCATTGACGCCATTCTTATTTATTCGAAGTCTGAGGAGGAGCACAGCTGTCACCTGAGGATTGTGCTGGAGACGCTGAGGCGACATAAGCTATATGCCAAGTATAGTAAGTGCGAGTTCTGGCTGGACAGGGTCACGTTTCTGGGACACGTGGTGTCCGGTGATGGCATATCTGTAGATCCGGAGAAGGTCAGAGCAGTCAGAGATTGGCCGACTCCGCAGTCAATGTCGGATATCAGGAGCTTTCTTTGATTAGCAGGCTATTATCAGCGGTTCATCAAGGATTTCTCGAAGATTACATAGCCGATGACGAAGCTGACGAGGAAGGATGTGGAGTTTCTTTGGTCAGATGCTTGTGAGGAGGCCTTCAGTATCTTGAAGGCGAGGTTGACCACAGCACCATTTTTGGCTGTACCGGATCGGAGCGGAGGCTTCGAGGTGTATTATGATGCATCAGGGAAGGGCCTAGGATGCGTCTTACATCAGCATGGCCACGTGGTCGCGTATGCTTCTCGTCAGTTGAGGACTTATGAGAAGAATTGCCCGACGCACGATCTGGAGTTGGCAGCGGTGATATTTGCACTGAAGATCTGGAGGCACTTCTTGCTGAGTGAGAGCGTGAAGATTTTCACCGATCACAAAAGCTTGAAGTACATCTTTACGCAGAAGGAGCTCAACATGCGTCAGAGACGATGGTTGGAGCTCATGGCTGACTATGAGATAGACTTGCAGTATCACCCGGGGAAGGTGAACGTGGTGCCCGATGCCCTGAGTAGACTCCCTACTGCAATGATACTTACTGCCGACTGGAGGATTCAGCAGGAGCTGAGAGGGATGGATTTGGAGGTTGTCCTACCTGGTGTAGTTCATTCATTCATGAATTTGCAGATTCAGTCCACGATCGTGGATCGGATCAAGGCAGCACAGGCAGGAGATCCAAAGCTGCAGAGGATCAGGAGGCAGGTTGAAGATGGACTACAGACAGAGTTCGTGATTCATGAGGATGGTTCGCTACGGTAACGGCAGTAGACTCTGCGTACCTACAGGTGATGTTCGCGAGGAGCTTTTGAGCAAGGATCATAGCTCACCGTATTCTATACATCCTGGCGAAACCAAGATGTATAAGGATCTCCGTCTGAACTATTGGTGGATTGGCATGAAGAGGAGTGTGGCACGGAGCGTTGCCAAGTGTTTGATATGACAACAGGTGAAGGCTGAGCACCATCGTATGTCTGGTTTGCTACAACCGCTTCCTATTCCGGAGTGGACGTGGCAACATATTACGATGGATTTCGTGACTGGTTTGCCTCGGACCCCGAAACAGAACGACGCAGTTTGGGTGATCGTAGATCGATTGACCAAGTCTGCGCACTTTATCCCTTTCCGAGTGGGCCAGTCTACGGAAGTCTTGGCAAGGAAATATCTGGAGGTAAATTTCATACTTTTACTTCTATTTTAATTTCCTCTTGGAATTAGTTGTGATGTAGACCGTGTACGTGCAGGAGATTGTACGCTTACATGGAGTCCCCGTGAGCATTGTGTCTGACAGAGACTCGAGGTTCACGTCTCAGTTCTGGAGAAGTCTGCAGGAGAATTTAGGTACGAGTCTGAGTTTCAGCACGGCGTACCACCCGCAGACCGATGGCCAGTCCGAGCGGACTATTCAGATACTGGAGCATATGCTGCGAGCTTGTACGCTCGATTTGAAGGGATCTTGGGAGGACCATCTTCACTTGGTGGAGTTCTCATATATCAACAGCTACCAGGCGAGCATTGTCATGTCACTGTTTGTTGCTTTATATGGAAGGAAATGTCGATCGCCACTGAGCTGGGATGACATTGGAGATCGGGAGCTGTTGGGTCCGGAAATGATAGTGGAAGCTGTGGATGTCGTGAGAGACATCAGGGAGAAGCTCAGAGTTGCACAGGATCGCTTCAAGCATTGGGCAGATGCCAAGAGGAGACCGTTGGAATTCCAGCCTGGGGATCACGTCTTCCTGAAGATTTCTCCGAACAGCGGAGTTATTCGTTTCGGAAAGAAGGGAAAGCTGAGCCCGAGGTATATTGGACCGTTTGATGTGCTGGAGCATGTGGGAGCAGTTGCCTACTGCCTTTCTCTGCCACCATCTCTGGAGGGTGTTCACGACATATTCCACGTATCCCAGTTATGTCAGTACGTCAGTGATCCGTCGCACACTGTGGATTTCTCGAAGATCACAGTCTGTCCGGACCTGACATATGACTAGCAGCCTATGCAGATTTTGGACCGTCGACAGAAGAAATTGAGAAATAAGGTAGTCGACCTGGTGAGAGTGATGTGGCGTCACGGATCACCTAGAGAGTCCACTTAGGAGCGCGAGGAGGAGATGAGAGAGCGTTATCCTTTCCTGTTTGTTGATTAGTGTTGATTGATTCTGAGGACGGAATCTTTATTTTAGTGGGGGTAGAATGTAACGGTCGTTTTCCAACCTTATGAGATTTTCTGCGTGCACGTGCTTTATCGTGCACGCATTTTATTTGGATATTTCTGGTTTCCCAAATTGTGCGATGTGACATGCCGTTGTGACCGTTTGGGAGTGTTAAATTTTACTGTAATTTTTGGAAACGTCTTTTCACGGCTCGTTTTCTCGCAAAACGACTTTGAACGATAGGGGCGTTTTAGTCATTTGGCTCAAAACGCCGCTTTCAATTTTAACGAATATCTGTAGGTGTTACGCATGATCGGGCTCCGTATATCTGTGCGTCTTGTCTCCACGATCGCCCCGGTATTTTCGGATTATTTTTCTGACGTCCGGTTTAAGAGATATCGCGCGGACAAAGCTCGACTGTCGGTTTCCCAATCAATTCAAATTCGAATTTGTTAGCCAAATCTGGCTAAATCTCCCATTAATCTGTTTTATATCTTTACTAAACTGTTTTCTATTGCCCCTAGGCTTATCCCGGGTTGCACCCCCTCCCCCTCTCTATCTCCTACACTTAACCCTATTTTTCCCTAGGTGAATATATCAAACTTTCTAATATTAAAAACCCTAAACTATTTCCCTATTCCTTTCACGTGACAACTCAAAACCTAGGGGTTAGAGTTAATTTTCAGTCGCCGTTATTTTTTTCACAAGCCCTCAGGCCTTTTTCCCCTCACCTCGCGTTCACCCTCCCTCACGATCCGACCGACGCCGCACGTCGGCCCCCTGCGACCCCGCCGGCGATCCCCGCAGCCCACCTCACCACCTCAGACCGCCTGAGGCCTCGCACGACCCCCGCGACGCCGGTGAAGCCGCAGCAGCCGCGATTTCCTCCGGCGCCGTTCGACGTCGATCCGACTCGCTG